>PVKU01006019.1:0-111108 GCA_004027475.1 Anoura caudifer
AAATACTTAGAATTACAAAGGAAGCTAATTATATTGGAATAAAACTTAAAAACATAATTTGTGCCATAGTAATATTTGTGCTTCTTTATTAACACATTAGGAAAACAAGATCTAGTGGTGTGTCTAATTGCCATTAAGTACCAGATTCAAGGTAGTGATGCACTTGAACATTTTGAGATATCAACAACAACTGTAATATGTATGCACCTGTGACTTGCTGTTGGTGATGAAATCACACACCCAGCAAAGCCCAGTGGCTTGTGGTTTATATCACACTTAAAGTTTCTTTTGTTTATAATTTTTTTGTTGGGATTATTAGTACAGAGTAATTTAAGAAGGATTAACATTTTTAAATTTTCTCTACTTTTATCCCAGAACAGAATATTATCACATGTATGGAAACTCAAAACTCGTTTTGTCACATGTGTTTTCTTCATTTATATTTTTATACTTCTTGTTAATATTATTTATAATATTGTTTTGTGGTTACTATAAATGAGATTTTTTTCTCCCAGTGTATTTTTAACCACATGCTATTTTATGTAGAATGTTGGTTTTGCTATATAAACTCATTTGCAGTTTGCTTTCTTGCACCCTATATGTGTGCTATCACATTATCAGCAAACAGAGGTCATTTAACCTTCTCCTGACCAAGTTCCACATTTTCTGTTCCATCCCCAGTTAACTGGAAGGGCCTCCAGGACAATATTAGATAAAGAGGTCATGTTGAGCCCATCCTCTTTTGCTGGTGCAAGAAGCCAGCCTGTTGTCTCTAACAACCAGCCTTTGAGGCTACAAATGTCCAGGACTTGATACATGATGGCAGCTTCCTGAATTTTTGTCACTGATTCCAACTCTGAACCAACCAGAAATAGCCAATATGCTCCTCTAACCAACCATAGGATGTCCCCTTCCAGGGGGCTGCCCCCTGCTTTCCCTGGAGCCACAGCATCACCAGGGCATACTTGAGCCTTCCCTTTTGTCCACATAAAGCTTTCCCATTTCTCTGAGGGTCTCCCAAGCACAAGCATTGGTGGCCAACTCCCTTGCTACAGCAAACTCTGAATAAAAAGCCTTGTTTGTCTTCATGTGGGTGGTCTTTGTTTATTTCCATAAGAGAAAAAAAAACATTTTATCAAGTTGAAGTGTCCTCTATTTATGTTTAATGGTCTGGGAGCAGGTGTTAGCAGGGACTGTCCTCCCACACTGTTTTGGGTTGAACTGTGTCCCTTCCCCTTCAGACAGTAATTTATATTTTGCAGTCCTAACTCCCAGTACCTCACAATGTGACTGTAATAGGAGATAAGGTCTTTACAGAGATGATTAAGGTTAATCTTTTTTTATTGTTGTTCAAGTACAGCTGTCTCCATTTTCCCACTTCCTCTTTCCCCTGCTCCACCCCCCCACCTCCCACCCTCAATCCTTCCCTCTTTGGCTTTGTCCATGGGTCCTTTATACATGTTCCTTGAAAACCCTTTTCCTTTCCCCTCCCCATTATCACCCTCTCCTTTGGTTACTGTCAGTTTGTTCTTTATTTCAATGTCTCTGATTATATTTTGCTTGCTTTGTTGATTAGATTCCACTTATAGGTGAGATCATATAGTATTTGTCTTTCACTGCCTGGCTTACTTCACTTAGCATAATGCTCTCCAGTTCCATCCATGCTGTCTCAAAGGGTAGGAGTTCCTTCTTTCTTCCTGCTGTGTAGTATTCCATTGTGTAAATGTACTACATTTTTTGATTCACTCATTGACTGATTTAAGGGCAGTTAATAACCACCATTTATCAAGTTATTTTTGGCATTCACTGAGATGCAAAACCAGATTTGTGGGATTCCAAAGCAGACCGATTACCATCAACCCTTGACTAGAGAAAACTGTAGACCACTAGCACTGGGTTTTTACCCATTCACAGCATTTAATAAAGTTATAAAAATGAATAGGTTCCTTACTCTTGAGTCTGGTAGTAGTGGGGAAAATACACTTTCTATGAGAAGTCAAGATTTCCATTTCAAATAAACTGATGCTACTTAGAGGTATCACAGAATAGGCTGAGTGTGATCAATTAATTCCCTTAGGATATGCTGAATTTGAGCTGTTTACCACATTCAAGTAAAAAAATATACAAGAAGCAACAGAAGAACCTAAATATGCTCCATCAATACAAAGTAGCTTTAACTTATTCCCGTTAATCAGAGGCAATATAGTACTCGTGTCTGAGACCTGATTATGGAGCCAGACTACCTGGGTTGAATCCTTGCCTAACACTTTTGCACCTATAACTCTGGGCAAGTTAACTGTGCTAAAGCACAGTTAACTTTCCCTTATGTAAAACAGGCAAAATACTACTTATTCCAGGTTTTTATGAGCAAATTATGCAAAATGCTTAGAATGCAACATAACACATTAACTGCTATATAAATGTGTTTTTTAATTTATTTTAATTGTTGTTCTTGTACAGTTTTCTGTTTTTTGATCCTTAGTTGAAATTTAAAAACTATACTAATTCCAAATTATCACCAACATTATTGTTTTCTGAGCCCTGGTCATTGAAAGGTCTAAGCAACTGAGAAATTTGTGTGTAACTCACAAAGGACAGGGTGCTTGAAACAATCTTTTTTTTTTTTTATAAACAGGTTTCAAAGTCAAGTTCCTGATCCTCAAAATATAAGTATTTAATTTATGCTACAGTTATAAGAATCCAGCAACTGGGGTAACCTGCCCTGGGGAACAACTAAGGCTCCACCCCTCACTACATAACAGCCTTGACCAGACAAAAAAAAGACAAAATGATTCAAACCAGAGAACAAACCAAAGCCCCAGAGCCAATTCATCTAAGGGACCAAGAGATAGCCAATCTATCAGATGCACAGTTAAAAGCCCTGGTGATCAGATGCTCACAGAATTGGCTGATTTTGCTCACAAATTAGATGAAAAAATGAAGGCTACAATAAGTGAAATGAAGGAAAACGCACAAGGAACCAATAGAGATGGATGGGAAACTGGAACTCAAATCAATGGAGTGGACCAGAAGGAAGAAAGAAACAACCAAACAGAAAATAAGGAAGAAACAAGAATTCAAAAAAAAATGAGGAGAGGCTTAAGAACCTCCAGCACAATTTTAAACATTCCAACATCTGAATTATAGGGCTACCAGAAGGAGAACAGGAAGAGCAAAAAATTGAAAACTTATTTGAACAAATAATGAAGGAGAACTTCCCCAATCTGGCAAAGGAAACAGACTACCAGGAAGTTCAGAAAGCTCAGGGAGTCCCAAAGAAGTTGGACCCAAGGAGGAACACACCAAGGCACATCAGAATTACAGTAGCCAAGATTAAAATGAAGGAGAGAATTCTAGAAGCAGCAAGGGATAAGGGGACAGTCATCTACAAAGGAGTTCCCATCAGACTGTCAGCTGATTTCTCAAAAGAGACCTTACAGGCAAGAAGGGGCTGGAAAGAAGTATTCCAAGTCATGAAAGGCAAGGACCTACATCCAAGATTGCTCTATCCAGCAAAGCTGTCATTTAGAATGGAAGGGAAGACAAAGTGCTTCTCAGATAAGGTCAAGTTCAAGGAGTTCATCATCACCCAGCCCTTGTTATATGAAATGTTAAAGGGACTTCTCTAAGAAAAAGAAGATAAAAAATATGACAGTAGAAAGACAGCAAACTCACAATTATTAACAACCACACCTAAAACAAAAGCAAATTAAGCAAACAACTGCAACAGGAACAGAACCACAGAAATGGAGATCACATGGAGGGTTAGCAACAGGGGAGCGGGAGGAGGAGAGAGAGGGAAAAGGTACAGGCAATAAGTAGCATAGATGGTAGGTAGAAAATAGACAGGGGGAGGGCAAGAATAGTGTTGGAAATGTAAAGGCTAAAGAACTTATGACACATGGACATGAACTAAGGGTGGGGAATGTGGGTGGGAGTGGGTATGCAGGGTGGAGGGGAATGACGGGGGAGAAGTGGGACAATTGTAATAGCATAATCAATAAAATATATTTAAAAATAAAAAAATAGAGAGCCCAGGAAAAAACCCACACCTTTATAGTCAATTAATATTTGGCAGAGGAAGCAAGCATTCACAATGGGCTAAAGATAGTTTATTCAATATATGGTATTGGAAAAATTGGACAAATACATGCAGAAAAATGAAACTAGACCACCTTCTTATACCACACACAAGAACAATTCAAAATGGATCAAAAGCTTAAATGTTAGTCCTGAAATCATAAAAATCATAGAAGAAAACATAGGCAGCAAAATCTCGGACATTGCTTATAGCAATATTTTATCAGATATATTTCCCCATGCAAGGGAAGCAAAAGAAAAAATAAACAAGTGGGATTACATCAAACTAAAAAGATTTTGCACAGCAAAGGAAATCATCAACAAAATAAAAGACAACCCAAAGAATGGGAGAACATATTCACCAATACATCTGATAAGGGATTAATATCCGAAATTTATAAAGAACTTATAAAACTCAACACCAAAAAACCAAAAATCCCAGTTAAAAAATGGGCAAAGTACCTGAATAGATACTTATCCAAAGAAGACATCCAGATGGCCAATAGACAAATGAAAAGATGCTCAGCATCACTAATTATCAGAGAAATGCAAATTAAAACCTCAATGAGATATCATCTCACACCTGTCAGAATGGCTGTCATCAATAAATCAATAAACAAGAAGTGCTGATAAGAATGTAGAGAAAGGGTAACCCTTTTACGTTATTGGTGGGAGTGCAGATTGGTGCAGCCACTGTGGAAAGTAGTATGGAGAAACCTCAAAAAATTGAAAATGTATCTACCTTTCAACTCAGCTATCCTACTTCTGGAAGTATATCTGAAGGAACCCAAAATACTAATTTGAAAGAATAGAGGCACCCCTGTGTTCATTTCAGCATTATTTACAATCGCCAGGATATAGAGGCAGCCCAAGTGTGTGACCAACAGTAGATGAATTGATAAAACAACTATGGGACATTTACACAATGGAATACTACTTGGCCATAAAAAGAAGAAAATTTGTAACAGTATGGATGGACCTGGAGAACATTATGCTAATTGAAATAAGCCAATCAGAGAAAGACAAATGCCATATGATTTCACTAATATGTGGAATCTAATGAACAAACTGAACTAACAAGGAAAATGGGGACAGACTCACAGACAGAGAGCAGGTGACAGCTAGATTGGTGGGGAGGTTAGGGTGGGGAGGGATTGAGCAAAAAGGAAATAGGATTTATGGACATGAACAACAGGTTGGTGGTTGCTAGGGGCAGGGAGTTATAAGGGGACTAAATGATAATGGAAAAATACAATAAAGATTAAATTGAGCCCTGAAAAAAAATATCTGACCATTTCTAACAAACTGTGTTGCACAGTAAACTACTTTACATCTTTCAACAAGGGAAAAAAACACGAAATTTGAATAACAGAGACATTACCCAGTAAATTAGGACACAATTATAAATTTGCTTTAAATTTGGGGGGCAGACAGGACACCATCATTCTCTACTCAATCATGAGAAACATTTTTACATCCAGAGGACTTTTATCCTTTTATCCTTGTCATGCTGTGAATTTGCAGAAAATGGTCCCAGTAGCTCAAGCCCCTTTCCTCCAGTTGTCACAAAATTATCTGGGTAGAGAAGGCTGGCCCTTCAGTTGAATCCTGGTACCTTTCTCTTTGGCTTCCTTCTTTTCCTGATCATTTTTCTTCACATGCTTCAGAAAGGTATGATGGCTCTTAGGGTGCTTAACATGCTCATTATGTATATTAATTCTCTTGGCAAGAACTTGCCCTTCACTTGTTTGGTTTACAACAGTGCACACTGCATGCTGGGTACGCCAGGGACTCATCAGTTTTGCTATGTGAACACTCATTCATTTTTGAACACTGCCCATTTGCTTGATGTCTATAACATCGCCTGTCTTGTAGATTCATGTGTTGGCAGCCAAATGAGCAACTCCATGTATCCAAGGCCTGGAGGACACACATCAGTGCCTCCTCTTCCTTTTGGGTTGGGCATTTGGGAGAATTACTGTAAGATGGTGTTCTTGCCAAAAGATGGTTTGTTGTTGATGGGTTTTTAAAGTAAACTTTGCTTAGATCATTCTTGTTTACTATTATTGTTTATAATACGATTGAAGGTTGATAGTATTGCTTTGCAGGTGCTCAGTGCAGAGGTTTTCTAAAGTGATTTGCTTTTCTCTTTTGACCCTTTTCATCCACTGGAGTGTTTTACAAATGTTCGAATTTTCAGTGTGTGTGTGCATGCACATGCATGTGAGTGCATTGATAATTTCCAGCTTTATTACATACTGCCCTATCTTGTGGTAGAGAGCAGTTATGTGTGCTAGTCTTCCCAGGACACTCCCAGGCCACACTTTCTGGGGAAATTGGCTTTCCTGGATTCTCTGTGCTCCCGTAAAAGCCCTGACTTCTGATGCTCCCCCCATGCTGTGAGAATGACACCTGTAGCTTTTATCTAGTTAGTTATTTTTATCTGAAAATATAAAAAAAACTTCCCTTGTTTCCCAAAGAAGGCCAAATGTTACACCCTAACCTGGGTCCCTAGGTTAAACCCTCAAGGTAACCAAAAGAGGAGCAGTTATCTTGCTAGGTAGGTACATTTCAAGAAAGAGTGAGCCTCCAAACTCAAAGAACTCTGGGAATCTAAAAAGCCAAGATACAGACACATATACATATGCAGATGCTCACACAGGGGGCTCTCTGATTCCTGGAGATTTTATTTGCATACAAAAGGGTTGAATTAAGTACCCAGGTACAGTGTATTTCCAAGGATATACTTTCAGAAGGAGCAGAAACAGCTGCCTCCTTCCCTTTATATGCAGAGAAAAATAATTTTCCCTTGTCCCTCATCTACAAGTGTCCTGTGCCCTTGTAGAAAATAATCCCACCAGTTTGCCTCACATCTCCTCCCCAGGGTAGAGTCCTGAGCCAAGGGGGTGCCCAAGCACTACACACCTGCACATACTCTGAGATTTCAATAATGACTTGGTCTCTGATGCAGAGAACCTCATGTGTGTTGTGTTCATTTCCTGTGGCTGCCATAACAGAATTCCACAAACTGAGCGACTTAAAATAAAAGAAATGTATTCTTTCCCAGTTCTGGAGGCCAGAAGGCCAAAATCAGGGCCATGCTGCCTCCAAGGATACCAAGGAAGAATCCTTTCTCCTCTTCCATCTTCATGTTCTTTGGCTCCATAAGAGATGTGTAGCTGCATAACTTCCTTCTCTGCCTCCATCTTCCTAAGGCAGGCTTCCCACTGTGTGTCTGTGTCCAGAGTTCCCTCTTCTTACAAAGATACCAGCCATTGGAGTAAGGCCCACTCTACTCCAGTATGACCTACTCTTAATTTGATCATCTGCAAAGACCCTATTTCCAAATAAGGTCACAGTCACAGGTTCCAGGTGAGCCTGAATTTTGGGGAAAACTATTCATCGTATTATATACAAATTCAGGACAGAAATTAATAAATATAAATATTAAAAACCCAACACTCCTGCCATCTCAGCATTATTATCAATAGCTCCTCCTTTCACTCTCAAAAGTCTTCCACTTTGGATGATAAATAGGAAGGTCCCAAAATTACATACATTATGTTACAATATCCAGGTCTCTACATCTCTCTTGAAGTTAGGTGTGCACAAGGGACTAGTTCTGGCCAATAAAAATGTGACAAGTGACTTTTGTGAAGCCTTTAACTGTCAGTACCCCACTCTGCAGCACTCACTATATTATCAAATCAAATTCAGCATGTGCTAAACAAACATGTCATGGCCAGGTACAATGTATTTAAGAATTGGAGGATATTTTAAAATTAGGAAATCTATTAAGGTAGTAAACCAGGAACTAAAGGAGAGGAAAATGACCATCTTAATTGATAATAAAATAAATTTTAACACATATCTGAGATTTGAGGGGAAAAGACTTAGTAAACTTTATTTTTTAAAAAAATCCTTTCTAGAGCTTCTACCCTTTGTGACAGCATGGATGGAACTGGAGAGCATTATGCTGAGTGAAATAAGCCAGGTGGTGAGGGACAAATACCATATGATTTCACCTTTGACTGGAACATAATCAATAAAAGAAAAAAGCAAACAAAATATAACCGGAGACATTGAAATTAAGAACAATGTAACAATAGCCAGAGGGGAGTGAGGAGGGGACAGTAGGCAGAAGGGTTTTCAGGAACTACTATAAAGGACCAAGGGACCAAGGGAGGGAGGTGGGCTTGGCTGGGGGTGGGGAGGGGAGGGGAGAGAATGCAGACAACTGTAATTGAACAACAATAAACTAATTAAAATATAAAACCCTCATCCTAAAAATAACATTAGGAAAAGTATTTAAAAAAAAACTTTTTAATTTGATAAAAATGTAGCTGGCAGAAACCTGCAGCAAATTATACACTTAAGTAAAAATATCAGAATTCTCATTAAATTCAGGAAGACAAGATATGTGAGGTCCTAGCCAGTGGAAGAAGAAAGGAAAATTAAAGAATCCACATTAGAAATAAAGAGAAAAAGAAACATTTGTATGTGAATGTGTGATTATTTAACCAGAAAGTCAAGAGAATCCAGTGAACAAGTATTAGAAGTAGAAATAGCAAGGTGATCAAAACAATGCATATATATAAAATTAAAATCTTTATATACACTTTAACATGTATTGGATAAAAAAAATAGCCCATTCACAATGACAAAAATTATAAAATCCCAAGAGCTTAACAAGAAATGTGCAAAATCCATATGAAAGAAATTATAGAGGGAGAGTTCTGGCCAAGATGGAGGTGTAGGTAGATACACGGTGCCTCCTCACACAACCAAAAGAAAGACAACAGCAAATTTAAAAATAAAAAACACCCAGAACTGACAGAAAATTGAATTGTATGGAAGTCTGACCACCAAGAAGTTAAGAAGAAACATTCATCCAGACAGGTAGGAAGGGCAGAGACAGACAGTCAGGCAGGGAGGACTTGTGGCAAGGTGGTAGCTGGCAGACAGGGCGAGGTGGTGGCTTGCTGACTAGGCAGTCCCAGATTCAAACTTGAAACAAGATAAACTGGGAGGAACAACCAGGGAGCGAGATGGACCACAAAACCCAGGGTTCCAGTTTGGGGAAATAAAGCCTCAATCCTATGAAAACACCTGTGGGGGTTGAGGTGGCAGTGGGAGAAACTCTCAGCCTCACAGAAGAGTTCGTTGAAGAGACCCACAGTGTCCTAGAACCTGCACAAGCCCACCCACCCAGGATCAGCATCAGAAGGGCACAATTTGCTTGTGGGTAGTGGGGGAAGAGACTGAAAAACCACAGAGAGTGAAGCAAGTGGCACTGTTCTTTCTTGGATCCCTCCCCCACATACAGCCTCATAAGACAGCAACATTGGTGGCCCCGCCCTGGTGAACACCTAAAGCCCCACCCCTTAGTACATAACAGGCACAAAAAAAAAAAAAAAAAGAAAGAAAAAAAGAAAAAAAAAAAAAGATGACCCAAATGAAAGAACAGATCAAGCTCCAGAAAAAATACTGCTAAGCAATAAAGAGATAGCCAACCTATCAGGTGGACAGTTCAAAATGCTGGTAATCAGGATGCTCACAAGATTGGTTGAATTTGGTCACAAATTAGATGAAAAAATGAAGGCAATGCTAAGTGAAATAAAGGAAAATGTATAGGGAACCAACAGTGATGGGAAGGAAACTGGGATTCTAATCAATGATGTGGACCAAAAGGAAGAAAGAAACATTCAACCAGAAAAGAATGAAGTAACAAGAATTCGAAAAAATGAGCAGAGGCTTAGGAACCTCCAGCACAACTTTAAACATTCCAACATCTGAATTATAGGGCTAGCAGAAGGAGAACAGGAAGAGCAAAAAATTGAAAACTTATTTGAACAAATAATGAAGGAGAACGTCCCCAATCTGGCAAAGGAAATAGACTTCCAGGAAGTCCAGGAAGCTCAGAGAGTCCTAAAGAAGTTGGACCCAAAGAAGAACACACCAAGGCACATCATAATTACATTACCCAAGATGAAATAGAAGGAGAGAATCTTAGAAGCAGCAAGAGAAAAGGAGACAGTTACCTACAAAGGAGTTTCCATAAGACTGTCAGCTGATATCTCAAAAGAAACCTGTGGGTAAGAAGGGGCTGGAAAGAAGTATTCCAAGTCATGAAAGGCAAGGACCTACATCCAAGATTGCTCTATCCAGCAAAGCTATTATTAGAATGGAAGGGCAGATAAAGTGCTTCCCAGATAAGGTCAAGTTAAAGGAATTCATCATCACCCAGCCCTTATTATATGAAATGTTAAAGGGACTTATCTAAGAAAAAGATAAAAAATAGGAACAGTAAAATGACAACGAACTCACAGTTATTAACAACCAAACTTAAAACAAGAACAAAAACAAAAACAAACTAAGCAAACAATTAGAACAGGAACAGAATCACAGAAATGGAGATCACTGGGAAGGGTTATCAGTGGGGGAATTGATGGGGGAGACAATGGGAGAACAGGTACAGAGAATAAGTAGCATAAATGGTAGGTAGAAAATAGACAGGGGGAAGTTAAGAATAGTGTAGGAAATAGAGAAGCCAAAGAACTTATATGTATGACCCATGGACATGAAATAAGGTGGGGGAATGCTGGTGGGAGGGGGTGTGCAGGGCAGAGGGAAATAAAGAGAGAAAAATAGGACAATTGTAATAGCATAATCAATAAAATACATTTTTTAAAAAAGTATAAATAACATTCCTGGGGAAAAAAAGAAATTATAGCCCACTGAACATACAAAAGGCCTATGTAAACAGATAAATGACTTCACACAGTGAGACTCTATGTTGTAGAAACAGAACCTCCAAAATTTAGATTTATTTATTTTTATTTAAAATCATAATTTAAACCATAA
Organism: Anoura caudifer; assembly: GCA_004027475.1. Taxonomy (NCBI): domain Eukaryota; kingdom Metazoa; phylum Chordata; class Mammalia; order Chiroptera; family Phyllostomidae; genus Anoura; species Anoura caudifer. The sequence goes on from PVKU01006019.1 coordinate 10,945, forward strand.
GTCGCAAATTCAAAGGTATTTATTGAGAAAACTTGTGAGGAAGAATCATTGTCATTCTTCTGCTTTTAGCTAAAGGCCAATAATTAGCAAGTAACTGAGATAAGGAAAATTAAGGAATAATTTCACTTGGTGATCTCAAAAAATCAACTCAAGGATGTATTTGTTGGAATGTTACAATGTTGTTACAGAAATTTGTATTTATTCACTAAAATTTAGAAAGAATGTTTGTCATAAAATATTAAATTTGTTTACCCACATTATCATAACCTACCTACCAACTCTGATTTCTCCAATCTTATAAACATTAACTCTGTTAATACACAAAAATTCTAAACTATCTTGAAAATTTTAAAAAGTACATGTAAATATTTCTCCTGCTTATTTTTTAAAAATACAATACTAAATCCTGCTCTTAAACAATGTCAAATCTTTGTGACTGCATTTATATAATTTTTAATTATATTTTATTGACTATGCTATTACAATTGTCCTGATTTTTCCCCCTTTGACTCCTCCACCCTGTGTCCCCCACTCCCTCAGGCAATCCCCCCCAACCCTTCTTCATCTTCATGGGTCATGTGTATAAGTTCTTTGGCTACTCCATTTCCTGTATTGTACTTTACATCCCCATGGCTATTCTGTAACTATTTGAACCTTTTAATCCCCTCACCTCCTCACCCATTCTCAGTGCCCCCTCTCATCTGGCAACCATATGGTAATTAACTTCTTTCCTCTTTCTGCTTTTAAGAGTCTCTCTTTATCTTTAACCTTTGGTTTTTTAATTATGATGTGTTTTGGAGTAAACTTCTTTGCATCCATCATAGCTGGGACTCTGTAATTCCTGGGTTTTCATGTCTGTGTCCTTCACCAAATTAGGAAACTCATCTTTCACTATTTTTTCAGATTTTCAATTTCTTGCTCTTTCTCTTCTCCTCTGGCACCACCATGATGCAAATGTTAGCCCAGAGGCTGTTGATATTATCCTCATTTTTTAAATTCTTTTTTTCTTCTTATTGTTCTTCATGGTTGTTTTTGCCTCTTTATATTCCAAATCATTGATTTGAATCCAGACTTCATCCACTCTATTGTTGTTTTCCTGTAAGCTGTTCTTTATTTCAATTAGTGAATCCTTTGTTTCTGACTGGGTCTTTTTTATGCTGCTGAGGTCCTTGCTAAGTTACCTGAGTATCCTTATAAACAGTGTTTTGAACTCTGCATCCGATAGACTGCTTATCTGCATTTCATTTAGCTCTTTTTCTGGAGTTTTGATCTGTTCTTTCATTTGGACCATGTTTCTTTGTCTCCTCCTTTTGACAGCCTCCCTGTGTTTGTTTCTATGTATTAGGTAGAGCTCTTTGACTCCATGTCTTGGTAGTGTGGCCTAATGTAGTAGGTACCCTGTAGGGTCCAGTGGCACAGCCTCCCCTATTACTCAAGCTGGGTACTCAAGGTGTGTCTTTTGTGTGGGCTGAGTACACCCTCATCTTGTAGTTGAAACTTGGTTGTTTGGGGCAGATCAATGGGAGGGATATACCAGGCCAGTCAACTCCAAGAACTGGATGTGACCAGTGACCACCAATCTCCACCATCTGTGGAGGATCAGCTGTGCAGGGTCAGGGTGGTGGTGTTCTGACGTGGTCTATAGCTGTCCACTGGGTGCACTGGTCACTGGAGTCTACTGGGTAGTACAAGCCAAGGTCAGCCCCCACCTGTGTTTTGTCTGGGGTACCCTGACAGAGCTGTAAAGCAATCTGAGATGGCTGCTACTTGTGCTGGGCTGGAAGATTCCCAGGTGAAGCCAAGGGTGAATGTAATTTGGTTGCTACTAGGGCTCACTGAAGCCAGTTGTCACCTGTTTGATAGGATTTTGGAGCCAGGACCAGCCATTCATATACAGCCATTCAAAGTAGCTTGGGCAGGCTTGTAAGTTTGGTGGCATAGAGCCTCCGGGGATCTCCAAGGTGGATCTAACTGTGTTAGGCAGGTTGATGGAGTCTCAGATATGACACCAGGTTGCCAACTCTGTTGGGGGAGGGTTTATCAAAGGGATATTGGCCTCTGCTCAACTTGATGCCAGAAATTTCACTTTCTCCCTATGTACCACTGGTGCCTTTCAAGCTGCTACCCTGTGCTGGAACTCAGAGGGAGTGACTCTAAGTAGGTGAGTCTATGTGTGGTTTCTTTAAGAGGAACTTCTTGGGGATCCAGAAGTTCCTTCCATTGACTCAATACCCAGTGGTTTTTTGCAGCCAGAAGTCGCGGGGACTTAACTTTCTGGCACAGTACCTGGGCAGGGGGGCTTGGTGTGGGTCTGGGACTCCACGCTCCCAAGATATTCCTTTCAAATTTTTATCCACGTAGGTGTGGGGCCAGCCCGTTCTGTATCTGTGCCCCTCCTATCAGTCTGGATGGATGTGGTTGCTTTAATTTCGTAGTTGTCAGACTTCCATTCACTCGATTTCATGGTTGTCAGACTCCATGCGGCTCAATTTCTTATGCTCTGAAGTGATGGTTATTTTATATTTTAGTTGTCATTTTGATGTGGTTGTGCAAAGAGGTGAACCATGACTACCTTCATTGCCATCTTGACTAGAAGTTCCTAAACTATAAATTTAATACAAGATTTATTTTTATTGTTGTTCAAGTACAGTTGTCTACATTCTCACACCACCATGGCCTCTTGTCCCACCCATTCCTGCCTGAATCTACCCCCTTTGGCTTTGTCCATGTGTCCTCTATACACATTCCTTCATGGACCTTTCCATATTTTCCCCCTTTAACCCCCTCCCCCAACCCCTCTGGTTACTGTCAGTTTGTTCTTTATTTCAATGTTTCTGGTTATATATTGCTTGCTTGTTTGTTTTGTGGCTTAGGTTCCCTTTTAGATGATATAATATGGTATTTGTGTTTCTGGCTTATTTCACTCAACATAATGCTCTCTAGTTCCATCCATGATATTGCAAAGGGTAGGAGCTCTTTCTTTCTTTCTGCTGCGTAGTATTCCATTGTGTAAATGTACCATTGTTTTTTTCCACTCATTTACTGGTGGGTGTTTAGGTTGCTTTCAGCACTTGGTTATTGTAAATTGTGCTGCTATGAACATTGGGGTACATAGATTCTTTTAAATTTGACTTTAAGGATTCTTAGGGTATAATCCCAGCAGTGGTATTGCTGGATCAAAAGGCAGCTCCATTTATAGTTTTCTGAGGTAATTTCATACTGTTTTCCACAGTGGCTGCACCAGTCACTGCCCTAGGGTTCCCTTTTCTCCACAACGTCTCCAACACTTGTTTGTTCATTTGTTTGTGATGACCATTCTGACCTGTGTAAAGTGTTATCTCATTGTGGTTTTCATTAACATCTCTCTGATGTCTAGTGATGCTGAACATCCTTTCATAGGTCTCTGGGCCATCTCTATATCCTCCTTGGAGAAGTGTCTGTTCAAGCACTTTGCCCATTTTTTAATTGGGTTGCTTGCCTTCCTGGAGTGGAGTCATGTGAGTTCTTTATATATTTTGGAGATCAAACCTTTGTCTGAGGAATCATTGGCAAATATATTTTCCCATACAGTTGGTTCATTTTACTGCTGTTTTCTTTAGCTGTGCTAAAGCTTTTTATTTTGATGAGGTCCCACTTGTTTATTCTTTCCTTTGTATCCCTTGCTCTAGGGGACGTATCAGTGAAAATATTGCTGCATGGAATATCCGAGATTTTCCTGCCTCTGGTCTCCTCTAAGACTTTTATGGTGTTGTAACTTATATTTAAGTCTTTTGTCCACCTTGAATTTATTTTGTGTATGGTGTAAGTTGGTGATCCAGTTTTATTTCTTTGCTTGTAGCTGTCCAGATCTCCCAACACCATTTGTTGAAGAGGTTATTTTTATTCCATTTTATGCTGTTACCCCCTTTGTCAAATATTAATTGACCATAGAGACTTGGGTTTATTTCCGGACTCTCTATTCTGTTCCATTGGTCCATGTACCTGTTCTTATGCCACTACCAGACTATTTTGATTACAGTGGCCTTGTAATACAGCTTGATATCAGGTATTGTGATCCCCCCTACTTTGTTCTTCTTTTTCAAAATTGCTGCATATATTTGGGGTCACTTATGGTTCCATATAAATTGTTGAAATGTTTTTTTCTGTATCTGTGAAATATGTCATTGGTATTTTAATAGAGATTGTGTTGAATCTGTAAATTGCTTTGGGCAGATTGGACATTTTGATGATGTTAACTATTCCAATCCATGAACATGGAATATGTTTCCATTTGTTTGTGTCTTCCTTAATTTCTTTCTTCAGTGTTGTGTGGTTTTCTGCATACAGGTCTTTTACCTCCTTGGTAAGGTTTATTCCTAGGTATTTTATTTTATTGCTTTGCTGTGGGAGGAACTACATCCAGCAACATGCTCCTCCCATCTGCTGCAGATGAGAAATAAGTCATCCTGGACACAATCTTGCTGTTCCAGTGGGAAAAGCAGTGGCAACTCCCTCTGGTGGAGAACTCCCTGAGCCCTTCTCCAAAATGGATTTATTGGGAATGGTATGTGTAGGTGTATACAGCATACATGCATAGTTAATCAATCAATGTCAAAAGACTATTGTCATACAAAAAGAGGTATTATAGATAGATAACAATTGAAGGAACACAGAGATCTGTCATAGGTCAGGATCTGTTAGTCATGATGATGCCAGAGGGTCTTTAAGATGTATTTCATGAGAGAAAGAGTTTATTCCTTATGCCTTGAACTTATGTCACCGGTTTATATCACCAGGTTTATGTCACCAGGGCTATACAAAACAAAGCAGATCAAGCTTCAAAGGATACAATGTATTTATCAGACCCGATTCCCATGAAAACCCTTGGTGTTAGAGTCCAGTCATGCTTGCCACCTGCATTTTTACCTGGTTTTCCAGGGAGACTTAACAGCCCTTTTCAGGGCTTGCTCTCATGGGGCTACAGTCTTGGAAACCACACAGAGCAGTCCCCAACATCTTGCTATATTAAATGGGATTTTTCCCCTAATTTCTGTTTCTGATATTTCATTGCTAGTGTACAAAAAATGCCTTTGATTTCTGCATATTGACTTTGTATCTTGCTGTTTTGCCAAATTCACTTATTAGGTCAAGTAGTTTTTTTGATGGAGTTTATTGGATTTTCTATGTACATTATCATGTCATCTGCAAATGACAGTTTTGCTTCCTCCTTTCCACTTTGGATGCCTTTTATTTCTTTTTCTTGTCTGATTGCTGTGGCTCTGACTTCCAATACTATGTTGAATAGAAGTGGTGAAAGTGGACATCCTTGTCTTGTTCCTGATCTTATTGGGAAAGCTTTTAATTTTTCCTGTTGAGTATGATGTTGGCTGCCGGTTTCTCCTATATGGCATTTATTATGTTGAGATGTGCTCCCTCTACTTCCACTTTGCTGATCATTTTTATCATAAATGGGTGCTGTACCTTATCAAATGCTTTCTCCACATTTATTGATATGATCATATGATTTTTATCTTTCCTTTTGTTTATATGATGTATTATGTTTATTGATTTCTGAATATTGTACCATCCTTGCATCCCTGGGATGAACCCCACTTGGTCATGGTGTATGATATTTTTAATGTATTACTGGATGCAGTTTGCCAATATTTTGTTGAGGATTTTACTGTCTAAATTCATCGGCTATATTGGCCTGTAGTTTTCTTTCTTTGTTGTATCTTTACCTGGTTTTGGAATTAGGATGATGCTGCTTTCATAAAAGGAGTTTGAGAATCTTCTCCCTTTTTGGATTTTTTGGAATAGTTTGGTAAGGATATGGGTTAACTCTTTCTTAAATGTTTGTAAAGTTCTCCTATGAAACCATCTTGGGGGGGGGGCTCCACCCACAGAGCCCCATCCATCCGCCATGGATGAAAATAAGTCTACCAAGACATGATCTGCTTGGGGAGCAGAGGTGGCCAATCTCTCAAAGGAGAAGGGTCAAGAGCCCCTTCCTCAATGGTTTTTATTAGGTTCGTAATACACAGGAATACAGGTAAAGCTCATCAATCGTTGTCAGGCAGCAAGGATCAAACAATAGATAGCATTTCAAAGAATTCTGAGGGCTTAATTGAGTCTGGGTCTGCCAGCTAAGGGGTTACAAAACTTTGGGAGACAATCTCATTTCCTGCTCAGACCCTTAGTATTTAATTGAGAGCACTCTTAGCAAAGCAGGTTTCACAGAACTTTACAAATTCTTTCTTGTGCCCCATCACCCGGGGAGCCCGCCCTATCCAGCACAGAACTGCACCACCCTCTGTCATAATTTCAGGTTTAAGTGAATCAGAGCCAGGGAGCCAAGAGATAAGGAAAACTTCTCCCATACGGAATGAGGACTCAGGCTATGTCAGGATAGCCAGGGGGGCAAGGGTCTATCACCCCCTTTTTTGCTGCAGCCCCCTGAGTCCATCCTTGAGGGCCTTCCATTTGGTCATGCCTGTCTTAGTCAACCCCTTCCCTTGAGAGAATCTTACTTGTTATTGACTAACTGACCAAGCATTGGGGGCCAGTTATGGATGAAGCATAAGCAGCACTCCTGCTAGCGAGATAAACTTTGTCTCCTTATTGGCTTGTAGTCTGAAGGTCGCTCACTCGGCCTTAGTCATGGGGTGCAGTTACAACTCCTGAAACCAGGCAGGATGGTTCCCAACACCATCTGGTGCAGGGCTTTTGTGTGCTGGGAGTTTTTTGATTACTGTTTCAATTTCATCTGCTGTTATTGGTCTGTTCGGGCTTTCAACTTCTTCCTCATTCAGTTTCGGAAGATTATATTTTTCTAGAAATTTGTCTGTTTCACCTAGGTTTTCAAATTTCTTGACATAGTTCTTCATAGTAATTTCTTATAATCTTTGTATTTCTGTGGTATCAGTTGTAATCTCTCCTCTTCCTCTTTCATTTCTGATTTTATTTATTTAGGTCTTTTTTTCTTGATGAGCCTGCTTAAAGGCTTTTTGATTTTGTTTATCTTTTCAAAGAACCAGCTCCTGGATTCATTGATCCTTAGAATTGTGCTTTTAGTCTCTATGTTGTTTAATTCTCCTCTGATCTTGGTTATTTCCTTCCTTCTTTTGGCTCTGGGCTTCATTTGTTGTTGTTCCTCCAGTTCTTGTAGTGATAGGGCTAGGTTGTTTATTTGAAATGTTTGTATCTTTTTTAGATAAGCCTATATCACAATGAACTTCCCTCTCAGAGTTGCCTTTGCTGTGTCCCATAGGCTTTGGTTTTCTGTGTATTCATTTTCATTTGTTTCCAGAAACTTTTTGATTTCTTCCTTGATCTCATTCTTAACACATTTATTGTTTAATAGCATGCTATTCAATCTCCATGAATTTGAGTGGTTTTTTTTCCTTGAGGTTGGTTTCTAGTTTCAAGCCCTTGTTGTCAGAGAAAATGCTTAATATAAGTTCAATTTTCTTGAATTTGCTGAGGCTTGTTTTGTGTCTTGTTGTGTGGTCTATCTTTGAAAATGTTCCATGTACATTAGAAAAGAATGTGTATTTTGCTTCTTTGGAATGAAAGATTCTATATATATCAGTTAAGTCCATTTGATCTAGAGCATTGTTCAGTGCTGCAATATCCTTGTTGGCATTTTGTTTGGAAGATCTGTCCATTTTTGACAGTGGGGTATTAAAATCCCCTACTATAATTGTGTTCCTGTCAATATCTTTCTAGAAGTCCTCCAAGATTCTTCTTACATATTTGGGTGCTCCTATGTTGGGTGCATATATGTTTCCAATGTTTATGTCTTCTTGATGCGTTCTTCCCATGAGTATTATGAAGTGTCCTTCAGTGTCTGTTTTTATTGCTTTTGTATTGAAGTCTATTTTGTCTGATATAAGTATTGCTACCCGAGCTTTTTCTTCCTCTCCATTTGCTTAGAATATTTATTTCCAACCCTTCATTTTTAGTCTGTGTAGGTCTTTTTTTTTTTCTGAAGTGGATCTCTTGTAGGCAGCATATGTGCAGGTCATGTTTCCTTAACTATTCAGCTACCCTATGTCTTTTTATTGGAACATTTAATCCATTTACATTTAAGGTTATTATTGATAGGTACTTATTCATTTTTTCTCTTTTGTGTTCCTCTCATTTTTATCTCCCTCTTTGTACAGCAGTCCCTTTAGCATATCTTGCAGTGCTGGTTTGGTGTAGCTGTATTCTTTCAGCCTTCTTTTGTCTTGGAGACTGCTTATTTCACCTTCCATTTTAATTGACAGCCTTGCTGGGCATAGTAGTCTTGTTTGCAGGCCTTTGCTTTTCATTACTTGGAATATTTCTTGCCATTTTCTCCTGGCTTTCAGTGTTTCTGTTGAGAAATCAGCTGCTAGCTTTATCGGAGCTCCTTTGTATGTTACTTCTTGTTTTTCCCTTGCTACTTTTAAGTTCTCTCTTTGTCTTTAAAAGTTGGCATTTTAATTATGATGTGTCTTGGAGTAGGCCTGTTTGAGTTCATCATGTTTGAGACCCTCTGTGCTTCCCAAACTTGCATTGCTTTTCCCCTCTCCAGGATAGGGAAGGTTTCTGTCATTATTTTTTCAAACAGGGTTTCTATCCCTTTCTTTTTCTTCTCCTTTTGGTATTCTATGATTCAAATGTTTTTATGTTTCACGTTGTCTTTCAGTTGCATCAAGCTATCTTCATATTTTTTTAGTCTTTTTTTCTTGCATGTGCTCTGCCTGGGTATTTCTTTCTTCCTTGTCTTCCAGCTCACTAATTCAGTCCTCTGCTTCATTCACCCAGCTTGTAATTCCTTCTAGTGTGTTTTTTATTTCAGAAATTGTATTCTTCATGCCTTCCTTGTCATTGTTTATTGTTTCTATTTACTTTTTCATACTGTTGTAGTTCTCAGTCAGTGCTTTGTCGTTTTCTGTGAGTTCATTGAACATCATTATAACCATTCTTTTGAATTCTATATATGATAGTTTGCTTACCTCCATTTCATTTAGCTCTTTTTAGTGTGGAGTCTTCCATTCCTTTTGATTGCATGTTCTTTCTTTGTTTCTTCATTTTAGGCGACTCCTTTTTTTCTTTTTTTTTTTTTTGTTTCTGTGATTCCCGATGCTCTGCTTTGTTAGTTGTCTTCATAGGGTGAACTTCTATGGTAGGAGTTCTGTGGCACTCAACGGTGTGGTCTCTTTGATCTCCTTGTCTAGATGCTGTAGTGTTGCCCTCTTTTTCCATTTGAGTGGGCTCTCTTGTTGTACTTGGGTTTTACCCATTGGTGGTTCCTTTGTTGGTAGGTTCTCTCCACCAGCGGGTTTACTGGTATTCACAACTCCCACTTTATTTTGTATGTGATCTGGAGCAGGGTAAAGGCAGAGTGGATTATGACAGCAGTAGAGTATTCTATGGGATTTAAAGTACCAACAAGTGGAGAAAAGATAGGAGATCCTTTGGAGAAGAACAGCTATAACTGTGATATTTCATCCAACTAGCCACTTTTTAAAAAAGGTACAAAAGAGGTAAGACTCTTGTCAGAGCGGAAAAAGAATGAGAGGTGACTCCAGAAAGCAGAGTGCTTATGCTAGGTTAGATGGTGAGATATAGTGAGAGTAAGGGATAGAAACTCAGCATAGTGTGTGAGAGAATGAAGTTCCACAATGGTAATAAAACTCAGGAAGATAGTAAAAAGGACTAAGACCACAGAAGGATGCTGTGTGGGAATGGGAACAACAATAATATGAAAAGAAACATATGATCTGAATAAAAAGAATAAAAAGTAAAAGACCAAGAGTAGTGTGTTATATGAATACAAGTGAAGTGAAGGAAGAAAAATTAAAGTGCAATATGAAAGGGAGAACAAAAAAACAGTCAAACAATGAAATCAAACAAACAAAACTAAGAAAACTAAATGGAAGGAAGAGAAATAAAATTAATAAAATAATAATACAAATAATAATAACCAAAAAATAAAAAGTAAAAAATAAAATGCAAGTTCTGTAGGATAGTAAAGTGAATTTTGTCTCAGTTGTTGGCATTAGCCTTCTGGATCTGTCTTGATACTTTCACAGCTCCAGGTCTTATTGTCTTACATTAGGAAGAAAGAAAACAAAAAAAACCCCGCCTCCTGTTGACTTTGAACCCACCAAGCAGGTTCTGCTGGCCTTCCTGGATGTTGCAGGCAGAGGGGGGCTGGGCTCCATTTTTTTTTCCTTTCCTGTGGTTCTGTGTTTGGGGCTCAGTCTGCGCTCCAATATTCTCAGGTGTCCAACCTCCAGGCCAAGCCCTCAGAGCACTATGTGACCACCCATTGTCCATATGCACCAGGCCAGCACCTTTAATACACCTTGTTGTGCCACCCTCTGATTAGTCCATGTGGTGCGCCGATTGGGAGCAACTCACACCCCTCCTCCCTTTTTGCTGGCCTGGGCACTAGGCACTTGTAAAGTCTCTTCAGGGCAGTTTAGTTCCCCTATTAAATTAAGTCTCTCTGGGGACTCCTACCCCTCTGAGCTACTGCTGCCCCACTTTGATCAGTGCGTGAGGCACCCTGATTTGGAACAAATCGCGCCCCTCCTCCTTCCTCTTTGCTGGCCTTGCCGAAGCACGAGAGTTCCTTAAACAGTGGCTGCACTTTTTTTTTTTTAGTAAATTCCTCTTATTTATGCCCGCTGTTCTTAACAAGCCCCCAGCTTTTCACACAGCCCAACTTTCTGATCCATGCAGAGACTATCTGGGTTAGGGTCCATTGTGGTACCACTCTTCTTCCATCTCCAGGTGTCACCTGGCTCCCCAATTTCTCTGGTACTGTCCCGGCCAGCAACCACAGTCCCAGCAGGGGAACACCACTTCTGTGCATCTCCCACTGCAGCTTTATTCCCCCCAGCAACTTCAAGCATCCAGGTCTCTCCTGGTTTGGGACTGCATTCCCTGTTCTGGGAGGGGAAGGGGCTGTGAGGTTACAATTGCTTATCCAGCTCTCTTCCAAAGCTCCGGCAGCAGCCACTGTTCTGGCATCAGGAGCCAGGCCAGGGACCACAGCAGCCTTGGTCCCCGCACAGGTCCCAGGGAATTTTCTGTCCCTACACAACTACTTACTATTTTTCAACATCCTCTGCAATCTTTGGCCTCCAAACTTCACATAATCTGGGATTCCATTGGCTGTTCACTCTGTTCTTCAGAAGACTGGCTAGGTGTTCCAGCTGGGCACAGGGAGAGGTGCACTCTGCTCCCACCTACCTTACCACCATCTTTCCTAAATTTTTTTAAAATAATTTTTTCTGAAAGACCTTATTTATTTATTCTTAGAGAGAGGGGAAAGAAGGCAGAAGGAGAGTGAGGGAATAATTGATGTGTGGGAGAAACATTAACTGATTGTCTCTCGCACATGCCCCAACTGGGGACTGGGACCACAACCCAGGCATGTCTAATACAAGATATTTTATTAAACATGACAAAACAATTCAATATTTCATTATAAAATATAAAATACAAGAAAGAAACTGAGAAAGTTTTCAAAAGAAGAAATAAAGGAAAAAATGTTCCTGCCAGATGTGAAAACATGACTAATCCTGCATACATTACATGATACATTACCCACAGCCTAGCAGTGAAATATTGGTACCTAGTTGGACACATGAAACAATGGAATGAAACTGAGATTTCTAGAACAGTCACAATGGAAAGTCTAACTTTCCATGTGTGATTTCTCACACATCACACAAAAATAAATTCCTTGTAGAGTAAAAGTGTAAATATATACAAATACTTTAAAAGTGTAGAAGTACAATTTATAAAGCTGGGGTAGAAAAGACCTTAAAGAAGATACAAAGCACAGAAATGACAAGACTATGATAAATCTGAATACATATAAATTTTAAACTTCTATACAACAAAAGACTATAAACAAGGTAAAAAGGTGAGAGAATATATATACATGTCTACAAAAGGTTTATAATCAGATACATATTTTCTTTAACTTCTCTAACTTTTAAAAATAGACAAACAACCCAGCAGGTAATTAGACAAAGGATATGAATATCTCTGTATCATACAAATGGCCTATTAATAATATAAAAATATTTTCATCTTTACTAATAATCATAGAAATTAATTTTAAAACATCTATGATGCAACATTTTATCTTTCTCAGATTGACTTTCTCTGTTTGATAGTATGCTATTGAAAAGAGAATAAATTGATGCAGCCTTTTGTAGGAGGGTGCATTTCGGCAAGTATCTATTGCTATTTTTAATGTACAAACCTAGAGTAGAATGCATTGTCACTGGTCAGTATTCACCCCCACTTCACTGTAAAAGAATTCCCATGTCCATCCATGGCCATGAGACTTCCAGGGCTTCCTCTTAGCCAAGAATACATCCTGTATTGTAAGGCTTAAATTTCAAGTACTGCCTTGGTATCTTAAAGCCTGAATGAGCCCCAAAGATCTAATTGTGAGTTATCCTGCTCTCAACATATGTACCCCACCCAAACCACAGGGAAGGTTCCCTACCCAGCTAGGTCCACAGTCAGCCAGACCAGCTGCATCCCACATGGTTCTCAACCAAATGGGTTTCACCTCTCTACTGTCCTATGGATTATTTAAACAAGTGAATCACACTCTCCCATGGGAACAAGGGAGCACCTCACCCTCTTGTTGCTACAAAGGCAGTCAGTCTTCCACAGCTCTGCTGGCTCACCCCACATCTGACACCTCCTCCACATGGTCCTTTCCCAGGCTGGGGGTAAATGTGACTAACAAAGTTCTGTCTATCTCAGCTGTCCAGTGCCAGGCATTGTGTGTTTGGCCATCTCATACTATTCAGCAACAGGGTAAATGGGAGGTATTCGGAACATATCCCAGCTCCATAGACATTGCGCCATTCATCCATAAGACATTTATTCTCTCCAAGCAGCAGCATTAAGGGGTATATTAGTTTGCTCCAGTTGCCATAACAGAGTACCACAGACTGGGTGGCTAAAACAATAACTTAATCTCTTGTATTTCTGGAGACTGAAACTCCAATATCCAGGTGTCACCAGGATTGGTTTCTTCTCAGGCTTCTTTCCTTGGCATGTAGATGGTTGTCTCCCATGTCCTCACATGGTTGCCCCTGTGTGTGTGTCTGTGTTCTAATCTCTTCTTCTAATAAGGACACTAATCAAATGGAAATAGGGTCCACCTCATTTTACCTTAATTACCTCTTTAAAGACCCTGTCTTCAAATAGAGTCACATTCTGAGGTCCTCTCAGAAGTGTGCACACTGGAAAACACTTGCAAGTGGGAGGGACACAGAGGTGCATAGCAGATTCCCAATGCAGCACTCTGTGTATTCCTGAAAATTTAGAAGCGCTTTAACTTTCCTCAGTAAGGACCTGTTGAAACAGAAGCAAACACACAATGTGAAACCATGCAGTAATGAGAAATAATCAGAACTTCTGCATTTAATTCTAATGCATTCTGTATTAACAAGCTTAGCTCTTGACTAAGAACTATAACACAACATGACTCCATTTATAAAATAAGTAAATGAACACATTAGTTAAAACTATAAAATGTTTATATGTCCACAAAGAGCTGTGTATATGCACAGAAGAAAGGGTTGGAAGTTTGCTCACTAAAAAATTAAAGAATTACTTCCATCAAGGGAAAGTGGTGATCAAAAGAAACTTCTGCCTTGGCTGGGGGGCTCAGTTGGTTGAAGCATAGTCCCATATACCAAAAAATGTTGTGGGTTTGATTCCTGTTTAGGGCACATACCTAGGTTGTGGGTTCAATCCCTGATCAAGGCACACATGAGAGGTAACCAATCAATGTTTCTTTCTCACACCAATCTCTCTCTTCCCCACCCCCTGCCTTCCTCTCCCTCTAAAATCAATAAACATGCTCTCAGTTGAAGATTGAAAAAATAATAATTTTTTTAAAAAGGAACTTCTATCCAACATGAGAGTATTTAAAGTAAATGAAATAAAGAAACTCTTCTGGAAAGTGAGTGGAGGAGCTCCGTGGACCCTCCTTTAGTAAAAGAGCCATAACTAGTATGGATGAGAAAAAGATGTTGTAAAGAAAGTAACCTTACAGGATGATCTGTGAGGTTACTTTTCAACTGGGCAGGTCATGGGGGGTATTCATGTCCCATTATAACTTCTTTAGTAAAATGTTTTAAGCCTGTCCTGTCCTCTGTTCTTGTGCATCTAGGTTAACACACCTTTGAAATACTAGAAGTAATACCCTTGAAGTGGGTAGTAACCCTCAAGAGAGCACATAATCTTGTTAATCATCCTGTAATCCAATCCCCACCTTGCTTTTTTCAATCCTCCTTATGCCCCCCTCTTTAATTTCAAATGCATAAAAGAAGCTGTTACAAAGCTGTTATTCATGGGAGCATTTAAGATCTTGTTTCCCAGCATATCTTGGCTCAAATAAACTCATAAAAATTTTCTACAGGTTTGGGTGTTTCTTAGGTGAACTCTAGAGAAAATTATATATTAACAAAAACAAAAGTTCAACCACTTGAAGTCTCCAGAAAAAGTTCTAAGGTCATATAGCAAATGGAGAAATATTTATTCAAGAGAATGTACTAAATCTAGGCAACAACAGAAATAGTCTGTTCCTTTTGAGCCATGGAATACTCCTACCCCTCCCTCAGCTCAGGGTGACTAGTGCAGCTAAATGGGTAATGAGGTCAAGAAGATGGGACTCCCTCTACCCTACCTCCCTGCCAGGGAACACATAGCTTCCTGGTAGGGGAGGACCACCAGCATTTGCATGCCTCAGCTCTGTGTTGCAGAAACTCTATTCCAGGCAAGCACAGTCAAGAAGTATGAGTCTCCCTCTCTGTGCTCACTTCCAGGGCAGAAATTCCCCTACAGCGGGGGCAGGCTAAGAATTCCAGGTCCCAATCACTCTCACCCTTTACCAATATATGGAAGAACTTCTACACTAGAAGAAGAAACCCAGGTAGATGAGGCACTGCTGCTCATGTTTTATGTCTGATCACAGAGCAGAGTGTCAGTCTGAGAGAAGGAGGGTGCTGCTCTGGCCACAGGTTCCAGAACAGTGGCACAGAGTGTCATCATGGAGCAGAAGCATGCCATATGGATAGATTACTCTGTAACGATCCTTAAGGGGATAGATTTTATTTAGAAAAGTGACAAGGCAGTTCAAGCATAAAGGCATTGTTTAAAAAAAAACGAGAGAGAGATTTAGTGATAAGCAACTAAGAGGAGACTGGGTCCTCTATGATAGCAAGGAATGAAACAACACACACGATAGAAATTTAACAAAGGGGATCATTGAAAGGGACACTAGAACTATCCTGGGTCTGAACAAGCTCTAAAGACAGGCCCTAAAGATTATAAAAATACTTAACTTTCATTGGGTCAGACTGTGCAGCAATTTATGCCCCAGGGTGCTGTTGAAAATAATATAGCATTCAGCAGTGGGGGCAAACAGTTGATATCTAGTAATACCAATAAAGGCAGATCAGTCAGAAGCTTAAAAGTGAGATCACAGGAGATAAAGAGAGCCCAGCTAAAACCACTGCCACCTGTGAGCATGCCCAAGGCTATGCCTCTGAGTAGTGATACCACAGAATGTACACTGCAAAGGAATGCACTGCACTTAACTCATCCAGCCAAGTCACCATACAAATAAAGAAACAATCTGACAAGAACAAGCTTGGGGCCAGGGGGCCTGGGGTTGGGGTCAGTATCCAGATTGCTGGAATATGTTATCTGCAATGTCCAGTTTTCAACAAAAATTATGGTATGTGAAAAAAAACCCCAGAAAAATGGGACCTACATGCAAACAAAAAAGCAAGTAACTGAATTACCTTTGAGGCAGCTAGATTTTGGTTTTAGCAGACAAAGACCTCATGGCAGACATTACATTTATGGAATGATTTGTGACAACCCTCCCCCCTAAAAAATCATGTTAAAGTTTCAATGCCCAGTATCTCAGAATGTGACCATATTTGGAGATAAGATCTTTACAGAGATGATTAAAGTAAAATGAAGTCCTATAGTGGCCTAATCCAAAATGACTGGTGTCCTTGTAAGAAAAGGAAATTAGGACACAGACATGCAGAGAGGGACAACCATGTGAGTTCATAGGGAAAAGATGGCTATCTACAAGTCAAGGAGAAAGGCCTGGAACAGATCCTTCTCTCATGGAACTCAGAAGAAACCAATACTACTAATACCTTGATCTTAGACTTCTAGCACCTAGAACTATGGCAAAATGAATTGCTGTTGTTTAGGCCATACAATTTGTAGTACTTTGTTACAGCAACCCTAATGAGCCAATGCAAATATATTCAAAGAACTAAAGAAGCCCTGACTGGTATGGCTCACTTGGTTAGGGTGTCTCCAGTAATCTGAAAGGTCATGGGTTGGAGTCCCAGTCAGGCCACATGCTTAGGTTGTGTGTTCAGGCCTGGCAGGGGAGCATGTGAGAGGTCCCCAGTCAGAGCCCATATGAGAGGCAACCTATCCAAGCATCTATCTTACATCAATGTTTCTCTCCCTCTCTCTTCCTCCTTTCCCCTCTCCCTAAAGATCAATAAGCATGTCCTACAGTGAGGATAAAAAAAAAAAAAGAACTGCAGAAAATCCTGATTAAAGAATTAAAGAGGCTTGGCTCCAGGTGCTGTGACCCCACAGCTTCAGTGTTAATCTTGCTTGTCCATCCTCCACACCTCCAGAGGCAGTACAGCTGATCCTTGTGGGGGGCAGGATGCTCTGAGTAGCTGCTACTGGCACAGGGTCCTGGTATAAGGTCAGCTGCACCATAATCCAGCTCACTACTCTCCACTACAAGGCCTACTGGAGGCCACTTAACTACTGGTCTTGCCCTAGGTCATTGTACCAAATGGCCTTTCTACCCCATCATGACTGCTCACAGCAAGTGTCCTAAGGGAGGCCATTTGATGGAGTAGCTAGGCTCCTGTGATCCACTGCCCAACAGTCATGGAGAGAAACTCGTTCTCAACATGGACCGGATCTGGCATGAGATTGGCTGTGGGGCCCACTTCTGTAAACCTGTGGAAAAGCTTCTGGTTCTTTCTGGCTTTTTCTGTCTGCATGCCATGATGATCACAAATGCTAAGAGAATGCCATGGAAACGAGTAGGAGAAATCCTCTTGGCATCTCAGAAAACAGATACAGAGACTACCAAAACCAAAGTGAGCTGACTTCAATGAGCAAAGCAGTGAAAACAAGGTCAAAGTCCTCTTAAAACACTTGGGCAAAGCTATTAGTTTTATTCAATTAAGGGGTCAATAAAAGGTGCTTCTACATCATCCATGTTCTTCTGGCCTGGCCTGAGCAGAGCCCAGGGACAGATTTGTTCTTGTGTGACACAGAGCTGGGTCTAGGAGCTAATTAGGCATTTCATCCTTTATCTAGGGAAACATAGTGGCTGTGGGGTAGGCTGGACTTTTGGGATGGACCTTGGGTCTCTTATACAACTACCATCTGCTGCCTCCCAAAACTTCCCTGTTTCAAAGTCCCCAACCAATATGTCCAAGGCCCATTCAAGTAATTTCTACCTTAATCATTTATGGTCATCCCACCAGTTCAAGAACACTGTTACAGCCCTGGCCAGTGTTGCTCAGTGGATTGGAGCATTGCCTCATAGACCAAAAGGTCACTGATTCAATTCTGGATCAGAGCACATACCCAGGTTGTGGGTTCTATCCCCAGTGCATAGGAGAAGGCAACCAATCGATGTTTCTCTCTCTCTGTCTACCTCCCTTCCTCTCTTTTCTAAAAGCAATGAAAAAGTGTCCTCAGGTGAATATTAAAAGAAGAAAAAGAACACTGTTACTTTGCTTATTGTTTTCATAATTGCAGATTTATATTTTCTTGCTTAACACATAATCTCAAATATACAAAGGTAGATTTATTATGAGCTTTTAGGCTGTAATAGTCTACTTTTCATAATGAGAAACTGAAAAAAGCTAACATTGTAAAGTGCCTACATGTATTCTATGCCCTATAATGCAAAGTTATTTGTGAGATTTATAAGGTATTACAAAAGACAGACAGGATTATCTCCATTTTATAGATGGGTAAGCTGAGGTTCAGTGCTGGTAACATGCCCAACCCCACAGTTTAATAGTGGCAGAGCTGAGATTGAGACCCCAAAGTGCCTACTTGGACAGCCCTTTGCAGTATGTGTTGTTTTTAGTGTGGTGGCATGGAAGGGAAGGCAAGGATGAGGGGCTTTTCAAATGTACACTTAAAAAGTCAGTAAAAGAATCAATCGGGTTTACATATCATCAGTTGGCAATATAAATGACTGTGACAAAAAAACAAAATATTACATTTTCTTCTCCACCCTAACCTGAGGATTCTACAACCACAAGTATGGATTAGATAGTTTTTGTGTATGTGCTGGATAAGACAGATTTCCAGTTCTGGTATAAGACTAGGATATAGGAGATTTATAGAGAAGATTCTAAAGCCCTAACAATGTACCAGCCTATTTTAGTCTCTGGATTTTATATTCTGAGAACAATTAATAGTCACCTCAAACTGTGGGGTGGCCAAGGCTCCCCAGGGTTGTTACTGGTTGGCCTCCACTTGCTTTGAGGAGAGCAGACTTGGAAGGCAGGGCAAACAGAGAGGAACTGACTTTACCTGAGTTTGATCTTGAATATGAAAACAGAAATGCTTTGAAATGATAAGAACTCTGGAAGTTTAAAAAACACCCTGGAGAGTTTGATGGGAGAAACTTAAATTGACGGAGCAGAAGAGAATATGATTTTGAAAAGTATTGATCAATGAGGGGAACTTCTGTGAAATAAGTTAAGATAAGGGTTTTTTTTGTTTTTTTTTTTTTTTTTGTGTGTGTGTGTGTGTGTGTGTGTGTGGTAGAGTTTCTGCAAGTTCAGGTATCCATTTGTGCCCTTGTCTATTTTGTCTAAGATCTGTACACACATATTTCCTGTATGAGCTCACCCTCTCCCTGATTTCCAAAGTTTTCTCTAGCCCTAGACTTGTCTTGGATCTCCAGGCCTGTATTTCTCACCATGTCTTAGATGATTGCATCAACCTATCTTGCTACCACATTCAAATCTAATATGCTGAAAATTCAGCTCTGTACTTTAAAAAGCATTAAAAAAGAAAAAAACCCTTTGCTTTAGCAGCTTATATTTTTATCAAGATGAGGATTTAAGTCATGTTATTCTCCACCAAAGTAGAAGGTGATTCAGGAGCTAGAGTATGAATAGGAATGATTCTGCAATGTCAGATATGAAAGTCTTATCAGATAAAGAATGTTTTAAAGAAAAAAAGAATTAAAGAAAGGTATTAACAACAGTCTGACCAGAACACAGGGGAATAGGAGGGGTCATGGAGGAGATTGGAAACTGCCCAAGGCAGGGCTGTAGTATCCTAGTAACTGAGCTCCTGCCTTGTGAACACTGCACCCCTGGTGTGTCCTGCTCCTGGCAGCAGATCCCCCATCCTTGGACAAGATGGTAGCAGGAAGAAGTCTTTCAGTAAGCATGTGGAAAGCTAGTAAGATCATTGGATATGGGGGAAAGCCCTCCTACCCTCTTCTGGTACCTGTTTGGGGGTGGGACCAGGAGAAGGTAGGCCATGTGCCATAGAAGTTAGAATGGTAGCAGATGGAGGTGCTATATTGCAGAAACCTGTTAGTCTAGCCTGGGGGAAAGAAGGGATTAGTTGTGTGGGAATGGGACATTGGAAGGGTAGGGGGGCAGGCAGACCCTCTCAGATAGCAAAGTTTGGGCTGGGAAGGCACCTGAACTGTCTCAGATGCTTGCTTTAAAATAAATATTATAAGCCCCAGTAAAAGAAGGGACACATACCTATCCACCTCCGAAATCTACTGGCCAGTGCATTTGAGGGACCTTCTGGCCCTGGAAGCCATGTGGTCAATGGCAATGCTGGCCCACATATGGGTTTAGGGGAGGGAGTCTGGAGGCTTCACAGTGGCTGGGAGAAAAGCTGAGGTGTTTGGATGGCCACTCAGTGGCTGCCTTGCAGCTCCCGAGGGATGGTACTTTAAATGGGAAAAGGAACTCTGGATGCTGCCTTTGGTTTTGGTGTGACTGAGGATGGCTAGGGTTTCTTCTAGGTTTCCAGGAGGGGATGGGCTTTAAGACAAGAGTCTTCCATTCTCCCAGATTGTGTAGCATTTGAATAAAGACCTCTTTCCTTTCTTACCAATCACTGTCTCTGGAATTTGCCTACTGGGGATAACAAGTAACCAAACCACAAATTGGTTGGGCAACAGTATGATGACCATTACCTCATCAAGTTAAAAATTAGAAAGTAGCCCTGGCTAGTGTGGCTCAGTGGATTGAGCACCAGCTGTGAACCAAAGGGTCGCTGGTTTGATTCCAGTTGGGGCACATGCCTGGGTGGGCCAGGTCCCCAGTGGGGAGCTTGTAAGAGGCAACCACATATTGACATTTCTCTCCCTCTCTTTCTCCCTCCCTTCCCGCCTGTCTAAAAATAAATAAAATATTTTTTAAAAATTAGAAAGCATATAAAAGAACCAAGTAGAAATTCTGGAATTGAAAAGCATAGTTAACCAAAGCAAGCAATTCCAGCCCTAGATATGCAATGAAAACAATTGAAAATGGTACTCAAACAAATAATAACAGCCCTACTCACAATAGACAAAGTTAGAAACAACCTAAATATCTGTCAGTGAATGAATGGATAAAAATCATGTGGTATATATATAAAGTGTAATTTTGGGGCTATCAAAAGGAGTAAAGTACTAATACATACTACAATATGGATGAACCTCAAAAACATTACGCTAAGTAAAAGAAACCAAACACAAAAGTTCACATATTATATTATTTTTTTAAAGTAAAATATATACAGACAGAAGAACGATCAGTGCTTGCACCAAAGGTCTGGCAGGAGGGCGTTAATGGGGAACGACTGCTTAAATGTTATAGGGTTTCTTTTAAAGGTGGTGGACATGTTGAAAAACTAGATAGAGAAAGTGGTTACACAACACCATGAATGTACTATGGGCCACTGAATTGTTCACCAAAATATGCTTAATTTTATGTTATGTGAATTTCAACTCAATTTAAACATATATGTTTATATATTATATATTATTTTTATATACATTATATCTATATATATTACACACACACGTATTTATGGAAAACTCATCAGAGACCTCAACAGTAATTTTAAGCTGACAGAATATATAACCAGTCATCTTGAACATAGATCTATATAGGTTGCACAATCTTAAAAGAAAGGAGAATAAAGAGAAATGAACAAAGCCTCAGAGAAATGAGGGACATCACTTTGCACATCAACATGTGTATAATTGGAATACCAGAAGGAGACAAAAGGTAGGCAAGCAGAAAAACTATTTGAAGAAATATTTGAAAATTCCCCAAATTTGATTTAAAAAATAATTTACAAGCCCAAGAGGTATAATAAACAGTATTAAAGAAAAATGCAAAGAGAGCTATACACAAGCCAAATGCAAAAAGAAAATACAGAAAGCAGCAAGAGAAAAACAACTCTGGCAAACAAGAAAACTACAATAATATTAATAATTTCTCACCAGAAACAATGGAGGCTAGAAGGGAGTGGAGTGACATGGACAAAGAACTGAAGAAAAATGCTATCAACAAAAAATCGTATATTCTGCAAACGTGTCTGTTAAAAATGAAGGCAAAATAGGACTTTTGGCCAAGATGGAGGCCTAGGTTGATACACATTGCCTCCTTGAACAACCAAAAGAAGGACAACAAGAAATTTAAAAACAAAAATCAGCCAGAACTGCCAGAAAACTGAGCTGTATAGAAGTCCAACAATGACGGAGTTAAAGAAGAAACATTCATCCAGACTGGTAGGAAGGGCAGAGATGGGAAGTCAGGGTGGAGACAACATGCAGTAAGGCAGTGGCTGGAGGACCAGGCAGTCCCACATTTGAGTGTGGATAAACTGGGAGAAACAACTGGAGATTGAGACAGACTATGCAACCCACAATTTCAGCACGGGGAAAGAAAGACTCAAAACCTCTGGCTGTAAGAACCTCTAAGGGTTGCACCAATGGAATAAATGCCCAGTCTCACAGGAAAGTTTGTTGGAGAGACCCACATGGTCTCAGAATATACACAAACCACCCACCTGGGAAGCAGCACAAGAAGGGCCCAATTTACTTGTAGGTAGTAAGGGAAGTGACTGAAGCTGGTCAAGAGCTGAGCAAGCAGTATTGTTCCCTCTCTGATCCTTCCCCCACATACAGCACCACAACACAACAAAGTGGGTTGCTCAGTCCTGGTGAATACCTAAGGTCTGTTCCTTGCAATACAACAGCTATGCCGAAAAGAAAAGAAAAGAAAAGAAAAGAGAAGAAAAGAGAAAAGAAAAGAAAGGAAAGGAAAGGAAGGGAAGGGAAGGGAAGGGAAGGGAAAAAAGAAAAGAAAAGAAAAGAAAAGAAAAGAAAAGAAAAGAAAAGAAAAGAAAAGGAATATGGCCCAAATGAAAGAATAGATCAAAACTCCAGAAAAAGAACTAAGCAATGAGGAGGAAGATAACCTATCAGATGCAGAGCTCAAAACACTGGTAATCAGGATGCTCACAGAAATGTTAGCATCCTGAGTATAGTCACAAAATAGAGGAAAAAGTGAAGGCTACATGAAGTGAAATAAAGAAAAATACACAGGGAACCAACAGTGAAGGGAAGGAAACTGGAACTCAAATCAATTATTTTGGAGCAGAAGGAAGAAATAAACATCCAACTGAAACAGAATGAAGAAACAAGAATTCAAAAAAATAAGGCGGGGCTTAGGAATCTCCAGGACAACTTCAAATGTTCCAACATCCTAATCATAGGGGTGCTAGAAGGAGAAGAGGAATACAAGAAATTGAAAATGTATTTGAACAAATAATGAAGGAGAACTTCCCCAATCTGTCACAGGAAATAGACTTCCAGGAAGTCGAAGAAGCTCAGAGAATTCCAAAGAAGTTGGACCCAAGGAAGCACACACCAAGGCACATCATAATTATATTACCCAAGATTAAAGATAAGGAGAGAGCCCTGGCTGGTGTGGCTGAGTGGTTTGAACTCTGGCCTGAGAATGAAAGGGTCGCTGGTTTGATTCCCAGTCAGGACACATGCCCTACTGTGGGCCAGGTCCCCAGTAAGGGGTGAGTGAGAGGCAACCACACATTGGTGTTTCTCTCCCTCTCTTTCTCCTCCCTTCATTCCTCTCTCTAAAAATAAATAAAGAATCTTAAAAGCAGCAAGAGAAAAGAAGACAGTTACCTACAAAGGAGTGCCCATAAGACTATCAGCTGATTTCTTAAAAGAAATCTTGCAGGCAAGAAAGGGCTGGAAAGAACTATTTCAAGTCATCAAAGGCAAGGACCTACATCCAAGATTACTCTATCCAGGAAAGCTATCATGTAGAAAGGAAGGTCAGATAAAGTGCCTCCCAGATAATGTCAAGTTAAAGGAGTTCATCATCACCAAGCCATTGCTATATGAAATGTTAAGGGGACTTATCTAAGAAAAAGAAGAAGAAGAAGAATACAAATAGTAAAATGAAAACAAACTCACAACTATCAGCAACCAAACCTAAATAAGCAAAAACAAAAAAGAACTAAAACAAGTAGAATAGGAACAGATTCACAGAAATAGAGATCATATGGACAGTTATCAGCAGGGAGGGGTCCAGGGAGGGGCGAATGTGGGAAAAGATACAGGGAATAAGAAGCATAAATGGTAGTTACAAAATAGACAGGGGGAGGTTAAGGATAGTATAATAAATGTAGAAGCCAAAGAACTTATATGTATGACCCATGGACCCAAACTAAGTGGGGGGAATGCAAGTGGGAGGGGGTTGCAGGGAGGAGGGGAATAAAGGGGGAAAATGAGACAACTGTAATAACAGAATGAATAAAATATATATTTTTAAAAAGTCATGAAAGGCAAAGATCTACATCCAAGATTACTCTATCCAGCAAAGTAATCATTTAGAATAGAAAGGCAGAGAAATTGCTTCCCAGGTAAAGTCAAGTTAAAGGAGTTCATCATTACTAAGCCCTCACTGTATGAAATGTTAAAGGGATTTATCTAAGAAAAAGAATATCAAAACTATGAACAGTAAAATGACAACAAACTCACAACTATCAATACCTGAACCTAAAACACAAAAACAAACACAAACTAAGCAAACAACTAGAACAGGAACAGAATCACAGAAATGGAGATCATATGGAGGGTTATTAGTGGGGCAGAGAAGAGGGAAGTATAGGGGAAAAGGTGCAAGGAATAAGGAGTATAATTGGTATGTACAAAATAGATAGGGGGAGGTTAAGAATAGTACAGGAAATGGAGAAGCCGAAGAACTTATATGTACTACCCATGAACACGTACTAAGGGGGAGGAATGCTGGTGGGAGGGTGTTGAAGGGTGGAAGAGAATAAAGGGGGAAAAATGGGAGAACTGTAATAGCATAATCAATAAAATATATTTTAAAAAATTAAAAAAATAAAAGGTAAAGATTCTCATAATGGATTAAAAATAATAAATAAATAAAATAAAAATCAAGGCAAAATAAAGACATTATCAGATAAGCAACTATGGAGGGTACTTATTGCTATCAGATATGATATAATAAATTCCAAAGGAAGTTCTTTAGGCTGAAAGCAAGTGAGCTCAGAAATTAATTTAAAACCACACACTAAAAAAAGCACCAGTAAATGTAATCACATAATTATAAAAGACAGTGTAAACAGATTCTTTTCCTTTCTTAAGTGATTTAAAGCAATTGTATAAAACAATATGTTTGTGTTTTTGGCCCTCTAAAGGAGGTCTAGACATGTTATCTATCTGACAAGAGCACAGGGAGGTGGTGCGAGCAAAGTTGTATTGGAGAAAGGAAATGTCATCCATTGGTAACTTGAATCCACAGGAACAAATGAAGAGAAACAGAAATGGAAAATAAGAAAGCTCATGCTGCATACTACGACTATGTACTTGCTCTCCTTTCATCTCTCTGCATCATTAAAAGACACAACATTTTCTACAGGAATAATTATAACAGAGCATTCTGAAATTTGTACAGCCATTGATGATAAGTGCAAACAACGATGACACTCGAATGGAGAGAGGGAATAGAATGACATGGCAGCAACATTTCTAAATCTCACTGAAATTAGGTTAGTATAAATGTGAAGTAAATTCTGATCAATTAAGGTATGTATTGTAAGCCTTAGAACAAGCACTAAAAATAAATAAATTAAAACCTCCAGTGGAATAACTCATTATAGGACTTAAAATGTTACACTAGCAAATATTCACTCGATGCAAAACAAAGCAGTAAGGAATGAACATTGGAACAAAAAGCTGTGAGACATATAGAGAGCAAAATATCAAGTGGCAGACATAAAGTCAACTATCTTACTAAGACCATTTAAAGCAAATAGAACCCTAATTAAAGGACATTCTGAAAAATATTTGATTAGTACTCCTCAAAACTATCAAGACCATGAAAAATAAAGAAATCCTGGGAAACTGTCATAGACCAGGAGACTAAGAAGAAATGATGATTGAATGTAATGTGACATCTTGCATTGCATTCTTGAACATAAAAAATATATTAGCATAAAAACTGGAGAAAGCTAAATAAAGACTGGAGTGTAGTTAATAGCAATGTGCCAATATTGGCTTCTTAATTTTCACAAATATACCATGGTAATGTAACATGTTAAAATTAGAAGAAATGGAATGAAGGGCACTTAGAACTCTGTGTATTATTTTTTACAATCTATCTGTTAATCTAAAATTATTCCAAAATAAAAGTTTATTTTTAAAAATGCATGGATTAAATAAATCTAATCAAGAGGTAGAGCTTGTCAGACTGGCTAGAAAATAAGATCCAGTAATTTGCTGTCTACAGGAAATACATTGAACTCTTTTTTTAAAGTATGCTTCATTGCTTCCCAGAAAGTTGTAGAGAGTGGTTTTGTCTGTGAAGTAGCTTGAGATACAGGTATTATGTGAACATACGAATTTA
Source organism: Anoura caudifer (assembly GCA_004027475.1). NCBI lineage: Eukaryota > Metazoa > Chordata > Mammalia > Chiroptera > Phyllostomidae > Anoura > Anoura caudifer. Next base: position 36,960 of record PVKU01006019.1, read on the forward strand.
ACTGTACTACAGTCATCCCTCACTATATTGCGGTTCACTTATTGTGGCTTCACTGTATTGTGGGTTTTTAAAAAATATATATAATTCTGTATCACAGAGTTTTCACTATATCATAGGATTATAGATATTTATATAATATTTACGATTTTAATTATTTTTGCTTAAAAATTTAAAATATAAAAATGTTAATTCAAACATATTAAAAGAATATTAAATTGAAATAAAATATGGTATATATTTAATCAGCAGATAAATACCGTACTATACACAATGGAAATGCAGTACACCACTGCTGCTTGCGTGAGTTTGCCAATGCGAGATTGTACATGGCACGCTATTGGCTGATGGAATGGAGGCGACCAACCACAATACTGTGTTCTGTATCCTGGGCGCTAGTTGGCTCAGTGACCGTAGGATCCTTCTGTTTGCTCTCCCGCACTGTGCCCAAACATTCAGCATCTCTCCTTGTCCACTTCACATCGAGGTCTGATCACTGCGTGTAGTGTTGCTCTGCAGTGTTGTGTTTTGGGGAAATTTTCATAGGGCTTTGAATTTATTTCAAGCCCTATGATGCCACCCAAATGTTCTGTGCCTTCTAAGCCTTCTGCAGTGAACCCAAGCACCAGAGGAATATGCTTACCATCAAAGAAAAGGTGGAACTTCTTGACATGTTAAAGGAAGGCAAAAGCTATGCGGCTGTAGGCTGCCATTATGGGATCAATGAGTCTACTGATCGCTACATAAAGAAAGATGAGAAGAATATTAGGTCTATGACAACAATGACTTTCAACAAGACTGCAAAGAGGGTGGTCACTTCCCGCAACAAGGCCATTGTGAGGATGAAGCCTGTATTGGCCCTGTGGATAAATGACCGCAGGAAGAAGAATATCTCACTGGATACCAACACCATCCAGACAAAGGCCAAGAAACTTTATGATAGTTTTGCAGAAAGCACAGATGTTCACAGCGGTGATGAGGATGAAGACGAGGACAACAACACAGAAGCAGGACCATCGAGTGCTTCTCCCACCAGATCAACCCCATTCAGTGCCAGCAAGGGCTGGTTTGACAAATTTCAGAGACACTATGGACTCACGAGCATTTCTCTGCATGGAGAAGCTGCCTCTGTGGATAAAAAGTAGCACCAGCAACTCCCTATAACTATGTTCACCACTTGGACGAAGAGACCAGTTACGCCTACGCCTTTAGCGGAAATAGAAGTACAACCCAGAGTGAAGATACTGCACCACCTGATGAAGCGCCTGATAAAGTGGTACCTTCATAAGAGCTGTAATGCTCTTCTTGGCTGTGTAGTACATTCACCTCATCATCATCACCTTCATTGCCATCAGTATTGCACAGCTACATAATTTATGATCTTCATCATTCAAGTTGTAGTATACTTCACTGGTGAGTACCTATATAGAATTTTATATGTTGTTAAAATTATGTAGGTTTAAGAGTGTAGAAAGTGTTTAAGAGCATATGAAGTGTTTATAAGAGAGTTGGAAAGGTTTATAAAAGTGAGGGAAGGGTTTATAAAGCCTTAAAATATATATAAATAATAAAATAAATATAATACTGCTACTTCACAGATTTTCACCTATTGTGGGGGTCTCTGGAATGTAACTCCCATGATAGGTGAGGGATCACTGTATTTATTTTCTTTGGATAGCAAAGCCATTTTCTTTTACCCAACCTTCACCCCTTCCCTTTGTACCAACAATCACAAAGCTGTCTGTGTGTATGGGTTTGTTTCTGTTTTGTTTCTTCATTCATGTTTTCTTTTTTTTTTAATTTTACATAAGTGAAATCACACAGTATCTATCTTTACACACTTGTCTCTTACTGTTGGGCAGGGTTTTAGCTTCCAGTGACACAATGTAAATATAATGTTCATTAATAGTTCACACTGGAAATCTTGGAAATGCTGCCATTTCATGAAGCTAATGACAATCACATGGAAACACTGCTCAGATTAGGGTAAAGCTGTATGTAAGGGATTTGCACCCTAAGAAGGAGTATTTAACTGTTAAAGACAAGAAAATAAGCAAAGATAACTGTTGCAAATAAGAATGATTCAAGCATCATTTTAACAGCCCTAAGAAAAAGTACATCATTATTCTTTATAAATTAAACTCTTGGCAGTCAGTTTGTCAAATTCAAAAGTAAAGTGAAGAAAATATCCTGGGTCAAGTGCTCAGTGTGAGCCAACACAGAGGATCTTTTGTGGGGAGCAGGTGAGGTGGAGTGAACCCAACATCAACAATAAGCTTCTGGAACACATGCTAAGACAAGGGTCCCCCAAACCCTAGGCCATGGACCAGTACTTGTCCATGGCCTGTTACAAACTGGGCTGAGCAACAAGAAGTGCGTGTGGACAAAACTTCATCTGTATTTTACATTTGTGTTTACAGCCACAGATTTCTAAGAACTCTGTGTTCTAAGCACCCTTACCACCTGAGCTCTGCCCCCTGTCAGATCAGAAGCAGCATTAGATTCTCAGAGGAGCACAAACCCTACTGTGAACTGCGCATGCAAGGGATCTAGGTTGTGCACTCTACAAGAATCTAATGCCTGGTGATCTGAGGTGAAGCTGAGGTGGTGATGCTAGCACTGGGGAGTGGCTGCAAATACAAATTATCATTAGCAGAGAGGTTTGCACAGAGACAATAATAAATCAATTGCTTTCAGACTCATTTCAAAAACCCTATCAGTGAGTGGCAAGTGACAATTAAGCTGCATCTGGTGACAGACTATAAAGCCTTCCACCCAACCCAGTCCGTGGGAAAAAAATGTCTTCTACCAAACAGGTACCTGGTGCCAAACAGTTGGGGACTACTGTGCTAAGAGATTTAAAACTGTCTCTCTAAGGGGAAGTGTCCCAGGTGTTTAAGCCAGAGCACAGTGCCTTCAACTGTGATTCAGGAAGAAGCCCAGTCAGGAATGAGTGTAGGTGTCTATAGGGTGGTCTTGGTTTGAAAACTGGCCCCAAGAAGAGACAAAAGAAAGAGGCAGACCACTCCAGTTTGGTAGGTGGCAGTTTTAATAAGCAAGGAAACTTATTAATGAGGCTTGTCTCGGGCAGTGGATAGACAAGTAGATCTCTACACTGTCTACCACAACCTACAAAGTTCATATACAGGCCTTAATGGGGCTTCAGTCATGTACTGCCCTGCTGGTCTCAACACCACCTTGATTTCTCAAGGTTGCATCCTTGGAACAGCTCCCTCTGTGGGAATGGTGGGCAGAGTGCACCTTCCAAGAACAAGCGGAGAGAGTGAGGAGCAGGGTCCACCAATAGCCATTGCCTCTCGAAGACCTCTTCCAGTAGGTAGAAGCTGGCAGAGGAAAGGCAAGTCTTTTAGGTTTACTCAGTCTCCTAGACACTGAGCATGGAATCCTGAGCAACTCTCTGGACTAGATTTCTGCCACTTCAGTTCATCCAGGACCATCACCGGTCATGATGACTCCATGGAAGCCAAGTTGCTGAGCTGAAGTCACCACAAATCATGGGTGGTGGGCCACACCATACAACAGGTGCCATGCTGGGAAAAAAGGGCTGGAAGGAGCCAGAACTCCCTGTTCACCACCCCTCAGCTATGTGATGGCTGCCACTATTCTTCCTGGACAATGAACAAGGACATTTGGTTGAAAAACTCTTCTGGAAACATCACTTCTCCTTTAGGTGTGGCCATGTGATCCACTGCACCCAAGTGAGTATAGTTTGGAAGAAGACTTGAGAGAAGCTCATTCATGGTCATTCCATTTAAACAAGTCAATTATGTGTAGTATGTGTACATGAAGAATGAGAGCAAGATGACAGGGGGAAGGGGAGAGAGAATCCAGGTAGTACATACACACCAAAGTATTATCAATATCAGTACTCATCTATGATTAAAGTTGATTGTATTCTTTCTTGTTTGTCGGCTTTTTTCTACCTTTTTAATGTATATGTACCACTTTTATAATAAGAAAAATGTAACAAAAGTATATTTTATTTTAAACTTTTTTTATTTTAAATTTTAAAAGGAGCAGAGTCTGGGCATGAGGTTGTGCCTTCCAGGACCTGCATTGAGGATGAGCTGACAGTCTGGAAGCGGGGAAGGGGCCACTAACTGGGGAGCCTATAGCTCAAATGGCTTTAGGTCTTAGTTTTCCTGAAGCTTCTGCCCAATGTTGAAATCTCTTCTGGGGCAAATGTGAAAAAGAAATGGGTTATGGATGAAGCCAGAATACCTCTCTGAAACAATCCCAGCCCAGGGGCTAATCTGAATGTTTATTATAGGAAGAAGACCCTGTACAGATGAGAAAAGAAAAGCGTGATTTTAAGGAAGAGAAACTAACAAGCATTTTGAACTGCACTCCCACATCTCTGGAAACTGGGATGATCAATTCTCACTTCACAAGGGTCTTCAGGAGAAAAGCGCTGGTATGGCCTAGTGTTGGAGTCTTTAAAAAGTATCAGCTTCCTTACTGCTTTCATTCAATTTCTGAAAAATTCTCATCCATGTGCAGGTCTTCCAGAGTTTGTGGTTACAACAAATTTCATAATTAATTTGCAGACAGAGTCATAGCTTATTCAAGAGCCTTGTCACTTAAAGTATTAATTGCCATCAGATATGGCAGTGGATCTATGCAAAGAATGTTACCTTAGTGGTAATTTACAAGCTCAGATGCTTCAAAACTAGCTCTGATTGGAACTCTGATTGCTCTTTTGTACTCACTGACATTTCTTAGTTTGTACTCTCATGTACTTACCTGATTAATACAACTCTGTAAACAAAATGCTCCAAACATGAATAACTATAGTAATATAGCATCTATAACAAGTTACTCAGTCCTGTCTTGCCCAGACCAATAATTTTTTTCAGATGTCACATTCATTAAAAAAAAAAACAAAAACTATTTACAGTTTATACATTTTGGCCAGGACTATCAAGTTTTTGCTATTCCTAATCAACGTGAATTCACATCATTGTAGTACAAGCCAAATATATAAACCTATACTTTTAGACTATTGCTCTTCATGCATTGTAAATATATCAGATGGTTTTAAAAAAGCCCTTAAAAACAGTCATGGTCATCAATCAAGGAAGTGTTACTAATTAATGCTCTGAAATATTACACAACAGAGATACCTGTCCTCTAAAGAGCCCTATGTCACACATGATTTCTCTTTGGGTTCAAAGTAAGTTTGTTTGTGGAGACATGTGAAAATAAAACAAAATGAAACAAAAAACATTTCAATTATATGAAGTAGAATTGCTTGATGGCCTTGTCTACAAAATTCACAAAAATATAGAGGTTTTAACATACTTCTGCTGGGTATGTCCACCTTCAGCTCCAGCTGTGCCCTGCACTCAGTACCCCAGCTCTGACTCAGCTAGTCAGCCTTGTTCTGGGGGAGACACAACCTCCACTTGCCGAGGAACCTCCCTCAGCTGACAGAAGTCTTCAGTCCTCACCAGCAATTCTGAAATCCAGACCACTCCCCAAGCCAAATGCTTGCCTGAGTTTGAGGCACCAAAGCCTTACTTAAGATTTTTTTTATATTCTTTATTCTTCTCATTTGGTATAAATATTCATATGCCTCATTGCACAAAATATTAATATGTTTGATTTGGGGTGCTGTCCAGTCCCTGCCAGAGGTGATTTATCGTACAGAATGTCCCCTCATTACTTTTCTAACTCTGACAACTCTTACTCAGTGAAACATTTCTAACTCCCACATCCTCAGAGAGGAGATTTCACTGCAGCTGTTCACAGTGAGCAAGGACAGTCAACACCTTGTATTCAGAGTTGTTCCCTGGCAGGTGCCTCATGGTACTGCCCTGTCCACAGTGTGCTCCTGACCCCACCTAGGGGCCCCTCTCCTCCCCTGGGTGTGCCTCTCTGATTCTCAACACCAGCTGGGTTCTAGCACTTCAATTCACTTTGATACCACTTCCCCAGAGCTTGTGTCAGATCCCTCAGGTTAAGGGCTTAGTCCCACGACACTGCCCCCACTTCCAACACCAGTCCCAAGTCTCAAGGGCTACTTGCACTTTTGACCAACCAGCCATAAATTCAGGTATCCCCTCCTCAGGTTTGAAAATATGCTAGAATGGCTCACAGAACTGAGAAAAGCATTTTACCTCCATTTACCAGTTTATTATAAAGGATAGGACTCAGGAATAGCCAGATGAAAGGTACATGTGGCGAGGTCTAGTGGTGGAAGCTCAGGAGCCTCTGTCCCTGTGGATTTAGGGCACGTCACCCTTCCTGAACGTAGATGTGTTCATCAACCTGAAGGCTCTCTGATCTTGTTCAAGACTTTATAACCCACCTCCCAGTCCTTCTCCCTGCCCCAGAGATCAGTAGTTGGGCTGAAAGTCCCAACTTGGTTATTCTGGTGATCAACCCAATCAAGAATCACCTCATTTGGCAGGCACTCAGGATGGAAAGGGGCTTCTTATGAATAATAAGACACTCCTATCACTTAGGAAACCCCTAGGTTTTAGAAACTCTGTGCCCAGCACTAAGGACAGAGAACAGATATACCTTCTGTTGTACCACAACCCTGAGCATCTCTTGGCTGTCCACACAGTGGAGACCAATGCAGGGCAAGCTCCCCCCACTCCATTGCCCTGATCCTGTTCTCACAGGGCCTCACTAGTTCAAAAAGGACACTTGTATGAATTAGGAAGGGATACTCCCTCATAGAAAGGCAAACTAGTGAAAGCTTCCGTTCATCCTGGGCTCCCCTCCTAGGGCCCACAGCCTGGTGTCAACAAAAGAATTTCCAAACCGACAGAAAAAGTTTTTAAGAGTTTATTTGAACCAAAATTTTTAGGACATGCCCAGAAGCAAGATCTCAACATAATAAGAAAATGCTCTGGAGCATGGCAGTTTTGCAGTTCTTCTTATGCATTTAGAATCAAAGAAAAAATTCTTTCCAGTTGACAATGGTGGTGAAATGGGTGGGAGCGGAGTCTGATCCCCCCCTGCACACAGGTTGAACACCTAGCTGATCTTCTGAGGAACCGAGTGAACAGCCAAGGGTATCCCAGAATATATGAAGACTGGAGGCCAAAATTGTAGAGGACATTGAAAAGCAGATGGTAAGGAGAGTGCTTTGGGACAATAAGGTCCCTGGGGCCAGCGTGGGGACCAAGGTGGCTGCAGCCCCAGGATCAGCACCTGCCGGTCCTGCCAGAGGATTCTTGGAAGACAGCCAGGTCAACAGCTCCCTCTCCTGCCAAACAGGGAAGATACACCAGCACAAGGATGGGCCTGGATGCTTGAAGTTGCTGGAGAAATAAAGATGAAGTAGCAAACGCACAGGGGCAGCGTGCACCCACTGAGACTGTGGACACTGGCTGGGTCATTACCAGAGAAATTGGGGAGCCAGGCAATGCCTGGAGAAGGGAGAAGAGCTGGGTTGTGAGAAACCCTGACTGTGGCAAACTTTTCTGTGTGGCATGGGCCCAGCTCCCATTCGGCGATGCACAGGACTCACGCCCACAGATAGGTTCCCTTGTGGGTAATCAGATTTGCAATATACCTAGGCTCTTTTGAAGCTTGCTCTTTGCTAAAAACCCCCTCACCCTGCAAGTACCTTGCAGAAACCAGTGTAACTGGCTGCATATTCATTTGCTAATATCTTTTTTCTATGATGTAATGAGGGGCATTGGCTCCTTTGTTGTAACCTGGGGATAGTGAAGGAGAACCATCTTGTAATGTGAGGAGATATAGAATAAAGGCCTGCCACAGCGGAGGCCGCGGCTTTTGCTCCTCTTGAGAAAGAAGCCATGCTGTTATCCTATTTCCTCGACAAGACTCAGTAGTCACTGTGTATGTTTTAATTCATCTATAATGACACGGACACTGCTGGCTGGTGTCCGCCACACAGGACCTGGGTAGTCTCCAGTCTGGTTGGAAAGTTGGGCTGTTTGAGAGGCTGGGAGCCTGTTTGGAGCAGCAGGCTTGAACAGGAGGAATTTAAAAAGGTAAGGAAGGGGCCCTGGTGGCTGTTTAGGGAATTCTCCCAAAGCAGCCACCCCCACCTTGCCCCACCTGTGCGTGCCCTGCAGCCTCCGCAGCCTCAGCCCTGGGCCACCACTGCCACCAGGACCAAAGCTGTGCCCCTACCCTTCCCCCAGCCACAGCGGCAGAGGGTGGCTCCAGAGGCACATGCCAGACCCAGCCACCACCACACCAGCGGAGACCTCATGCCCATGTCCACAGCCCCAGTGGTGTGCACCCAACCCCCCACTCCTGCAGTTGCACCCCTGCTGCTGCAGCAGCAGAGGCTCCACCCTCAGACCTGCCAGCCTCCCTATGGCCTGCTGCCCTGCAGGGCTGGACTGACTCTCTAAGAGGAAGGCAAAGGCACCCTCAGCAAAGGACAGAAGCAAGGCTCAGGGATTCAGCAGTCCCTAGAAAGACTTAACTCTGTGGGGGAGCCAAACTACCCTTGAAGAGACTTTCAGAGTGCCTAGCACCTAGGACAGCAAAGAGCCAGAGGGTGGTGTGTGAGTTGCCCCTAACTGGTGTACCTCAAGGACAGCACAAGTGGTGGGCTGAAGGCATAGGCCTGAAACAGGGGGACTGGGGGAGCAGCAGCAAACTGAGGAACTGGGTTGGAAGCTGGGCAATTTGTGAAGAGCGCAGCTCAGACCCGGCCCCCACCTGCACAAACCCACAAAAAGGGAGAAAAGTGAAACCCAACCACCCTCAGCCTGCTAGAGCCAGGAAGGTCATGAGAACTCCCTCAGCTAGCTTAAAACCAGAAGGAGACTTTGTTTAAATTTTCTTTCTTTTCTCTCTCTCTCTCTCCCCTGCACCTTGCAAGTGAGACAATAAGACCTGGAGCTGTAAAAGGACCAGAGACAGACCGAAAGAGGCATCATTCCCAAACACTGAGAAACTGAGACAAATTTCACTTTGCTATTCCAGAGAACTTGCATGTTATAGTTTATTTGTATATTTTTTCATTTTTTTACTTATTTTATTAGTAGCTTTATATTTCTCTTCATTCTTTTTCATTTTATTCATTTTCTGATTTAATTGCATTGTTTGACTGGTTTTCCTTGTTCTCTCTTTCATAGTGTGTTTTTAATTTTCTTCTTTCACTTCACTTGTGTTCCAACAGCACACTATTCTAGGTCATGTAATTCCTATTCTTATTATTCAGATCATGGGGTTTCTGTCATATGATTGTTGCTCCAGTATTATTGTAAATAATTGCCATTCCATATAATTGTAAATACTACACAGCACCCCTCCTGGATCTTAGCTCATTTGACTGTCTTCCAGAACTCTATTACTGCTGTGGTTAACTCTATTCACTTGTACACTACACCTATTTTCTATCCTTCACTCTCACAATATCTCATAATATGACCTTCCACAAGCTCACTGTTTTCTGGATCTAACTCACAATCCTCCATCCCCAAGAGTCTTTATCTTTTTTTCCACCCTGTCTAAAAAGTGACTAGTTGGGTGACATATCACATTTCACACTATACTGATCCAAAGGATCTCCTATCTCTTCTCTATGGGTTGGTACTTTAAGTCCCATAGAATACTCTGTCGCTGTCTTAATCCATTTTGCCTTCGTCAACCAACTGATCATGTAAAAGAGTGGGTGGGAGCTGTGAACACCAGTATACCTACTGGAAGAGGGAACCCACCAACAAAGGAATCACCAACAAATAATAATGGAAGAAAGTGAAGTAGTGGGGGGAAGCTAAAGTAACCTCCACTCAGGACAAATCTCAAATTACAACTAAACAGTGAAGAAATTACCCAAAATGAACAACTAAACCATAGTGAGAGAGAAGCCTCAAAACCTCATACAGAAAGAAGAACCATCCTCAACACAACCTGTCCACACCTGCACAACAGAATAAAAGATGTGGTGGGTGAAGTGACCCTCAAATTGCTAGCTGGAGGGAAGGACCTATCAAAGAAAGACCCAACAACACTCAAACCCAAAGACATACAGAAAACCAACATAAATGACAGTCCAAGGTGAGCAAGCTCAGGAGATCAAGGAGACTGCACAACTGAATCCTACAGGTCTCCTACCATAAAAGTTAACACCATCAACAAAGGAAGTCAGAACAAATGAATTTTAGAGGCAGAAGCTAACAAGAAGACTCTCACAAAAAAATAGGAACACAAAGAAAAAAACCCCTAATGAAAGGAAAAGAGGAAGCCTCAGAAAATGGTAAATGAAATTGAGTCAACTATCAGATATTGAGTTCAAAGCAGTGATTATAAGGAAGCTCAATGAGCTCACAGAGAATTAGCAAAAAATACAGGGAAACTACAATGAACTCACTGCAAACTATATTTACATGAAAGAAGAAATAGAAACTAACAACAACAACCAAGAGGAAATGAAGAACACAATTTGAGAATTGAAGAACAAAGTAGAAGAAATCAAAAGCAGGTGAATGAAGCAGAGGATCAAATCACTGATCTGGAAGACAAGATAGGTAAAAACACCCAGAAAGAGCAAGAAATGGAAAACACACTCAGAAAGAATGAAGAGCTATTAAGGGAACTGCCAGAACAACATGAAATGTAATAATGTCCATATAATAGGGATACCAGAAGGAGAAGAAGAAGAGCAAGGGATAGAAAACCTGTTTGAAAAAGTAATGATGGAAAACTTCCCTAATCTGATGAGAGAAAAAGTCACACAAATCCAGGAAACAGAGAGTCCCAATCGAGAGGAATCCAAAGAAGCCCACTTCAAGACACATCATAATTAAAATGGCAAAATTCCAAGACAAAGAGAGAATCTTAAAGGCAGCAAGTGAGAAACTGGAAGTAACATACAAGGGAGCCCCCCCCCAAAAGTAGCAGCTGACTTCTCAATGGAAACACTCCAAGCCAGAAGGAAATGGCAAGGAATGTTTGAAGTAATGAAAAACAAAGGCCAACAACCAAGATTACTCTATCCAGCAAGGCCCTCAATTAAAATGGAAGGACAAATGAGGAGTTTTGCAGACAAAAGAAGCCTTGAAGAATACACCTCCTCCAAACCAGCTCTGTAAGAAACACTAAATATTCTACTTTAAGAAAAGGAAGGAAAAGAGTGTGTGAGAGAGAGGAACACAGGTATGAATAAATGGCAATCAATAAGTACCTATCAATAATAACTTTAACTGTAAATGGATTAAATGCTCCAATCAGAGACATAGAATAGTTGAATGGATAAGAAATCATGACCCACACATATGCTGCCTACAAGAGACCCACCTCAGGACAAAAGATCTACACAGACTCAAAGTGAAGGGCTGGAAAAATTTTTCCAAACAAATGGACAGGAAAAAAGCCGGGGTACCAGTACTCATAATACACAAAACAGACTTCAAAAAAGGGACCACAAAAAGAGACCCAGAAGGTCACTTCATAATACTCAAGGGAAGAATCCGTTAAGAAGACATAAACATTGTAAATATATATGAACCCATGAAGAAAACCTTGGAGGACTTCAAGAAAGATATTGACAGGAACACAATTATAGTAGGGGATTTCAACACCCCACTGTCAAAAATGGATAGATCTTCCAAAAAAATATCAACAAAGATCTTGCAGCACTGAACAATATCCTTTATCAAATGGACTTAACAGATAGATATAAAGTCTTTCATTCCAAAGAAGCAAAATACACATTCTTTTCTAATGTACATGGAACATTTTCAAAGATAGACCACATGACAGGACACAAAACAAGCCTCAACAAATTCAAGAAAATTGAAATCATATCAAGCATCTTCTCTGACCACAAGGGAATGAAACTAGAAAGCAACCTCAATGAAAAAACTCAAAAGTACTCAAACTCATGGAGATTGAATAGCATGCCATCAAACAATGAAAGGGTCAAGAATGAGATCAAGGAAGAAATAAAATTTTTCTGCAAACAAATGAAAATGAACTCACAACAATCCAAAACATGGGACAGTGAAAGCAGTCCTGAGAGGGAAGTTCATAGCAATACAGGCCTACCTAAAAATAAAAAAATAGAAACATTTCAAAAAAACAACCTAACCCTACACCAACAAGATCTCAAAGAACAATAAAGAAAGCCCAGAGCAAGTAGAAGGAAGACAATAACCAAGATCAGAGCAAAATTAAACAACATAGAGACTAAAAGCACAATTCTAAGGTTCAATAAATGCAGGAGCTAGTTGTTTGAAAAGATAAACAAGATTGACAAGCCTTTAATCAGACTCAATAAGAAAAAAAAGTGAGAGAACCCAAATAAACACAATCAGAAATGAAAGGGGAGAGATTACAACTGATACCAGAGAAATACAAAGGATTATAAGAAAGTACTATGAAGAACTGTGTGCCAAGAAATTTGAAAACCTAGGTGAAATGGACAAATTTCTAGAAAAATATAATCTTCCAAAACTGAATGAAGAAGCCAAAGTCTGAACAAACCAATAACAGCTGATGAAATTGAAGCAGTAATAAAAAAAACTCCCGACACACAAAAGTCCTGGAACAGACAGTTTCACAGGAGAATACTACAAAGCTTTGAAGGAAGAGCTAACCCCTATCCTTCACAGACTATTTCAGGAAATCCAAGAAGACAGAAGACTTCCAAACTCTTTTTATGAAACCAACATTGTCCTAATCCCAAATCCAGATAAAAACATAAGAAAAAAACTACAGACCAATATCACTAATTAACATAGATGCTAAAATCCTCAACAAGTTATCAGCAAACTGCAATACATTAAAAAGATTGTACACCATGATCAAGTGGGGTCCATCCTAGGGATTCAAGAATGGTACAATATTTGCAAATCAATGAACATAATACATTACATAAGCAAAAAGAAAGACAAAAATCACATGATCATATCAATAGATGTGGAAAAAGCATTTGATAAGGTATAGCACCCATTTATGATAAAAACAATCATCAGAGAGAATATGAGGAGCATTCCTCAACATAATAAAGGCCATATATGAGAGACTTACAGCCAACATCACACTCAATGGGCAAAAATTTAGAGCCTTCCCACTAAGATCAGGAAGAAGACAAGGATGTTGCTTTCACCACTCCTATTCAACATAGTATTGGAAGTCCTAGCCACAGAAATCAGACAAGAAAAAGAACTAAAAGGCATCCAAATTGGAAAGGAGGAAGCAAAACTGTCATTGTTTACAGATGATGTGATAGTGTACGTAGACAATCCTATAGACTCCACCAAAAAGTACTCGACCTAAGAAGTGAATTTGGCAAAACAGTGAGATACAAAGTCAATATTCAGATATCAAAGACTTTTTTGTACACCAACAATGAAATATCAGAAACAAAAGTCAGGAAAAAAAGTAATTTGATATAAGAAAAATAATGTACCTAGGAATAAACCCAACCAAGGAGGTAAAAGACCTGTACTCAGAAAACTACACAACACTGAAGAAAGAAATTAAGGAAGACACAAACAAATGGAAGCATGTGCCATGCTCATGGATTGGAAGAATTAACATGATCAAAATGTCCATACAACTCAAAGCAGTTTACAGATTCAATGCAATCCCTATTAAAGTACCAATAACATATTTCACAGATATAGAACAAACATTTCAAAAATTTATATGGAACCATAAAGGCCCCAAAAGTCTGCAGCAATTTTGAGAAAGAAGAACAAAGTAGGAGGAATCACAATACCTGATACCATAATGTATTACAAGTCTACTGTAACAAAACAGCTTGGGACTGGCATAAGAACAAACACATGTACCAATGGAACAGAATAGAGAGCCCAGAAATAAACTCAAGTTTCTATGGTCAGTTAATATTTGACAAAGGGGGCAGAAACATAAAATGGAGTAAAAATAGCCTTTTCAAATGGTGTTGGGAGATCTGGACAGCTACATGCAAAAAAATGAAACTGGATTACCAACTTACACCATACACAAAAATAAATTCAAGGTAGCTAAAAGACTTAAATATAAGTCATGACACCATAAGAGTCCTAGAGGAAAACTTTGGTGGGAAAATCTCAGATATTTCACACAGCAACATCTTCACTGATATGTCCTCTAAAGCAAGGGAGATAAGGGAAAGAATAAACAAATGGGATCTCATCAAATTAAAAAAGCTTCTGCACGACTAAAGAAAACAGCATTAAAATAAAAAGAGAACCAACTATATGGGGAAACATGTTTGCCAATAATACCTCAGATTAGGGTTTGATCTCCAAAATATATAAAGAACTCACACAACTCCACTCCAGGAAGACAAAAAATCCAATTAAATGTCAGCAAAAGACTTCATCAGACACTTCTCCAAGGAGGACATACAGAGGGCCCAGAGACATATGAAAAGATGCTCAGCATCACTAGCCATCAGAGAGATGCAAATTATAACCATAAGGAGATACCAGTTCGCACTGGTCAGAGTGGCTATCACAAACAAATCAACAAACAAGTGTTGGAGAGGATGTGGAGAAAAGGGAACACTAGTGTACTGTTGGTGGGAATGCAGATTGGAGCAGCCACTGTGGAAAATAATATGGAATTTCTTCAGAAAGCTTAGAATGGAACTGCCCTTTGACCCAGCAATTCCATTGCTGGGATCATATCCTAAGAACCGTGAATGAGCAATCCAAGAGAACCTATGTACCCCAATGTTCATAGCAGCACAATCTACAATAACCAAGTACTGGAAGCAACCTAAATGCCCATCAGTAAATGAGTGGATCAAAAAACTATGGTACACAATGGAATACTACATAGCAGAAGGAAAGAATGGGCTCCTACCCTTTTCGATATCATGGATGGAACTGGAGAGCATTATGCAAAGTGAAATAAGCCAGACAGTGAGAGGCAAATACCATATGATCTCACCTTTAACTGGAACCTAATCAACAAAACAAACAGGCAAGCATAATATAACCAGAGACATTGAAATTAAGAACAATCTGACAGTAAGCAGAGGGGAGGTGGGAGGGAATAATGGGGAGAAGCGGGGAAGGGTTTTCAGGAACAACTATAAAGGTCATATGGACAAAACCAAGGCGGGGTGGAATCGGGAGGGAGGTGGAATTGACTGGGGTCGGAGGGAGTAGGTAGGGGTAAATGCATACAACTGTACTTTAACAACAATAAAATAATATGTTTAAAAAAAGAATCAAAGAAGACCTAAGGAATGTTACATGAAATCCATTTGTGGTAGATTAAGGAGGTGGGAGAAAATAAAGCAGGGAAATATCTAAGATGGGATAAAGAACAAAATGGAGAGAAATATACTTTTTTTTACATCGATGGGTACAGGATGGTTAAAATTTAATGTTTCTAGCACATAGAGATGGTACGCAGGCAACAAGATAATGGGGAGTCTCATGGTCTTGTGCTCTGGTGCCAGAGGTTATGCCTTCAAGGGGTCTGGAAAAGAAAATTCCTCTGGCTTTTCAAAGGTGTGTTTTCCTAGATGCTTAAGAACAATGGAAAGGACTCACTTAAGTAAAGACTGACCTTTGCTAAGGAAGCTATAGGCCTGGGGCATGACTACCTGACATGACCAGTTAGGAATTTGTGATCATACTGTGAGGGTACTTTCAGTCACAGAGCTTGTCAGTCCTGCCATATGTCCCCTCTGAGTTTGTCAGGTGCATTGCATAGCCCCCATTTTGGTCACATTGACAAGCAAGGCAGGCTGCATTTCAGCACCACCTGCCCTTACCGGGCCTACAACAGGCAGGGCATTTGTGTATTCAGCACATCCCCAGAGACCGCATGCATAACCACCTGACCACACTGATGGGTGGCTTGGGTTTGAGAAAGTGATTTTTGACTCTGTTGACAATGAGAGTGGGATGGTGCCAGCACAAGAAAGACAAAATTTACAGTGGGACACAGATAATACCTACAGAAAGCCCAAATTTTTTAATAGAGCCCAAACGAGGTAGCTGCTGAAATGACCAACAGTCCCTCCCCTGAGTGACAACTTTGTTCTTACCAGTGACTTCCCAGGCCCATTCACCTGACAGCACAATGCAACTGAGACCCCCACTGAGACAGGTGGATACTGTCCTCTTGTGGGTGCCTGTTATCCAGCCCAGAGCTGGTGGTAACCTCCCTGGTCACCTAGAGCAGGCTCAGCCCGATAAGAAGCTGCCCATCTTCCCCTTGCCAAGTATCCCTCCAGCTCCCCTGGGGAATGTGCTGTAACAAGCTAACAAATCTACAAGTTGCATCTGACAAGTTGCTAAAAGAAAGTTCAATACAGAAGGGGGGAAATGTTTAAACAGTGGGCTATATGTTTTTTCCCCCATAGTTTGACAAAAAACACCCAAGGAATTAAACACATCACCATTGGTCTATGCATATCCACAAAAGCATTGCCTTCTTCCACCTCCACTCACAGTTCAGAAAGCCCCACTTCCACTCAGAAGAGTTTCTCCTCCCCAGACTCACCACTGTCCCCAGGCTGGGGATGTAGGTGTAGGTCACGGTTGCCAGCCTGGGACACTTCACTCTACAGCACTTGCTGGATGATGGGCCCTTCAAAAATCCCCAAATTCAGATCAGTTACTACATACTCAGTGGGCATACGTACTAAAGACAAACACTAATTTTCAAGAGAAAAAAGGTATAATATATATACATTAAACTTCTTACTATTTTGCAAAAGTTACCTCCTCTGGTGACACAATCCCTAGAGAAAGCTTTAAAATGACTGTGTGTTAGGAGTTGATAAATCCTTAG
Organism: Anoura caudifer; assembly: GCA_004027475.1. NCBI lineage: Eukaryota > Metazoa > Chordata > Mammalia > Chiroptera > Phyllostomidae > Anoura > Anoura caudifer. Next base: position 53,685 of record PVKU01006019.1, read on the forward strand.
CAAGAACTGCTTCATGACCACCTTTTGTTGGGGTGTGTAGAGCAGAATAAAGAGTGTGTTTCATTTTCCAGATATGTGAGCAGTCAGGAGGGCTGAGTGGCTGTGTTCTATGTAGATCCATCATCATTCTAGAGCTTCTCACAGGACAGTAGTTCGTTGGAGCCCCAGACATCAGAAGGGCCAGCGTTCAGAGCTTGGTGCAGTGACAGGTAAGACAAACCAGCCAGCCCATGAGCTGTTTTTCACTGTGGTACCTGCCCTATATTCTGACTCCTAAAAGACATCATACATGTGTGCATTTTATCTGGTTCTCTTCATGAATTCAGGGAGTCATGCTTGGCACCAGAAAAGCCTTCACTCAAGATGAGGGTGACAACAGGAAAAAGTGATAATCAAAAGAAAACCAAAACTGTGACACGGAGGGCTCTGTACACTGCAATTTGCATAGCAGGTGTTATTTTTCTAATCTGAAAAAAGTTATAAGATAGCGACAATACTACACAGATAAAAAGGGAATAAGATATAAAAATAAAATACCAGCTCTGGCCAGGTGGCTCAGTTGGTTAGAACATCATCCTATACACCAAAATGTTGCAAGTTCAATCCCCAGTCAGAGCATATACCTAGGTTGTAGGTTTGATATCCAGTCAGGGCACATACTGAAGGCAAATGATCGATGTTTCTCTCACATCCATGTTTCTTTCATGTTCTCTTTTACTCTCTTTTTAAAATCAATAAACATATCCTCAAGTGAGGATTTTTAAAAAGTCTTAAAAATAAAGTATTAGTTTACTCTCAAAACAAAAGCATTTTAAACTACACAGAATTTTGTTCCTAATTTTTAAAAAATATCTCTCACAGAAGAACATGAGTTTCCAGACTGAAAAGATGGCTAGCACAATGAAAATAGTCCTACATAAGAACATTGCATTGTGAAGCAAAGAAAATATTCCACAACATTTTGGGAAGAGGAGACAGGTCACTCACACAAGATATGAATCAGAATGTCACCAGATTTATCAGTAGCTAGAAGACAATGGGGCCATGCCCTCAAAACTGTATAAAAATGTCATCTTGGACTTCTATATGCAGACACACTATCAAAAAAATCAAATATAGAATATTTTCAGACACACAGCTACCATGCCCACTTCCTCCAGAACCAACTGAAGAATATGCTCAACCAGAATGAGAGTGTCAACCAGGAGAAAAGACATGAGATGCAGGAAGCTAGAAGTATAGCAATGCATACATAATGCAGTCCCCAAAATGATGGGAAGGGATATCCCAGACAGCAGCAGGGTCCCAAACTTAGAAAGCAACCAGTGTAGATTGGACCAGCATGACCCAGAGAAAGTAATTATTGCCAAAATTCTTGTTGCTATTTTATATTTCTTGTTGAGAACCATCCTGCCTGGTGTCAGGAGCTATAACTTCACTGACAGGTGAAAAGGCCCCACAGCTAGGAGACCTTGGGCCCATAAGCCACTAAGGAGACAAAACTTATCCTCCCAGCAGGGGCACAGCCTCTGCCCCCTTTACTTCACCCTGCTTGCCCCCTGGAGAATGGCTGGATAGTCAATGATGGGAAGATTCCTCAAGGAAGGAATAACCTAAGACAGGCACAGCTGCAAAGGGGCCATCAGGGAAGGAATTAGGGAATTGTGGAGGAGGGACAAAAGACCCTTATCCCTTGGTGTTATCATAGCCCGGGTCCTCATTCTATCTGTAAAAAGTCTCCTAATCTCTTGGCTGCCTTGCTTCCTCCACCTGATTCAGGCCTGAAACAATGACGAAGGCAGGTGAGCCCTATGCCAGAACTGGCAGTTCACAGCAGGAGGCAATCAAGCCTAAGAAAGAATGCATAAAGTCCTGTGGAGCCTGCTTTGCTGAGAATGCCTTCAATTTAAATGTTAAGGGTCTAAGCACAAAATAAGTTTGTTTCCCCAGGTTTTATGGCGAAATGGAGTCACACTGTCTACCAGACCCTATCTCAAAAAAACCCCCATGATCCCAGAAATGTTATCTGTAAACCATACCTCCTTTCTTCAACATGCATCCCTATGCAAGCTAAACTCAATGAAAGTCCATTGAGAGAGGGGGTAAACACCTTTCTCCTCTGAGAGACTCATCAGCCTTCCCTCCTCAAGCAGATAATGTCTTGGTAGACTTATTCTCATCCACGGCATCCAGGAGAGCTCTGCTGGACAAAGCTCTCCCACACTTTCTAACTGGAGAATTCCATCAGGTAGAGAATGCCATCGCCTTGTCCTTAGTAGTTAATAAGTAACTCATTGAATGCCCTTGTTTGAGAACCACTGATGATGTACTCACCCCATCATTCTTCCCATAGTATTTCTTAGTAGGCATTCCTCTATGTCAGTCAGTTGTAATCCATTATTGTTATTAATTATTCTGATGCTCAACCATTCCAGATTTGGTGTCGGGCCCTTTTGATATGTCTCCATCATTCTTTAAAAACACAAGAATATTTAGAAGTGAAATAGCATGCTGTCTTTGACTTACTCTGAATTGGCTCAAAAAATATAATGAAAGTGTATATACACACATATAGAGATGGAGAGAGAGAGAGAGAGAGAAAGTTTATAAACTGCGTGGCTTAAAACAACAGAGACTTATTCTCTCCCAGTTTTGGAGGCCAGAAGTCTGAAACATGGTATCAGAAGGGCCATGCTCCCTCCAAAGTCTCCAGGGAAGGTTTCTTCCTTGTCTTTTCCAGCTTCTGGTGGCTCCAGGCATTCTTTGGTTTCTACCTGCATCACTCCAAACTTTGCCTCTGTCTTGACATGGCTTCTACTCTGTGTTCACTCCTCTTCCTATAAGAAGATCCTTAACTAAGTACACCTGCAAAGACCCTATTCCCAAATAAGGTAACATTATGAGATTGTAATTGGACATGAATTCGGGGTCATAGATGAGAGAGTTGAACCACACATTTAACTCCTGGCAGGAAGAGGGAAAAGAGAAATACAGGTGCATAGTTCCCACTGTTGAGGAGAGAGCAAGCCAGACCTAAGAGCAGCAAACCTTTTCCTGCCTCTAAGTTCTGAAATATCTTACAGGAGATCCTTTGACCAATAGCATTAGTGTCACCTGGGAACTCTTCAGAAAGGCAAGTTCACCACACAACTACTGAATCTGAAATCCTTGGAAAGGAGCCCATTAGACTGTTTTAACAAACCCTCCAAAGTGATTCTACAGCTCTATCAAGCTCAAGAAGCCCTATAACAGATAATGTGCTCAGAGACATGCAAAAGTAACTGGAGATCCATACAACTGTTTCTTATAGCATCCTTTATGTGTTACATCTTTAGATAAAAGCACAATTATGATGACAGCACACACAACCCTCCTGGTTTGGGGTTAAAGAGCAAAATTCCAATGTTTCAATTATTATTGGGTGTCAGTGAATCTAAGCTCCACATGGGCATCTAGGTCTGCTGCTCCAATGATGCAAGACCCAGATCCCCCTGCAACGTGGTGGATCAGGGCTTCAAAGGCATAGGTCCCAAGACAGACCCATGCAGAAGCTGTGTCACCATTTCTAATCCAGCCTCATTAACCACAGAGGTCACTCCTATAGCAGTAGCAAAGTTCTCCAGGTCCAAGCAGAAAAGAACAGATACAAAATCTCTTGATGAACAAGGTTCAGAAGAGCCCATGGGACCAGAATGCAGTGTGGCCAGTGTGAAGAAACAGAATGTCACTGAGACATGAAAGAAATCAACAGAAGAGCACAAGCATCAACCTCCCCCACTCCAGGCTGCACTGTTTTCACTAGAAGGCCCCTCCCTCCCAACTCCTCACAGCCTCAACAACTAGTCATGTCGACCTCACCCCTAGGCTGCCTCTGAGACCTCGGCACCTTTGGGCCTTCATATGAGGCATTTGTGCATCATCCCACACTAAATCCCAGCTGTCACATAAATCAGTGTGACCACCATCATTAAATTGCTTCTAAAAGAATACTACACAAAGTTTCATTGTTTTTTGAGCCTGTAAATAATTTTTCTTTAATTGTGCTTTCAAATATGGCAGAATGTGATCCTTTCATTTTCAAAAGCTTGCAGCAGTGATAAAATAAAATAAAATAAATGGATGAAGCAGGGATTTTCATTGTCTGTGTACTGGAAGCTGGCTCTGCATTCAATTTCATAGTTAATTTCCAAATTTCAAATGTGCTCATGAATACACATGAGCATTCCATCCAAATGTCACTCTAAGGGCAAGTCTTCCCTCACCCCCAGCTTTAACATGTCTTCACCAAAGAAGCATTTCTTAAGTAATCTATTCTTCATCCATCTAAGAACAACCCTGGAGTACAGGCAGATCCTACAGACACAGTGATGGGCAAGGTACAATGGGTGCCAGCCATGTCCGACCTGAAGCTGAGACCCACATCCTGGGCCTGATCCAACTGCTGAACTGAAAGCTACCTGTTCTATAAGCCTCTTCATTCACATCCACACATCCCTCCAAGTTGCTCCCCTCCCTTCAAGCCTTCCTCTCTGATTCCAGAGTCTCTGATTTTCAATGGGCACATGGCAGTAGGTACTCTCTCTCCTGACCAGGTGGATCCCACTCTTTCCTGCACCCTCTACTGCCATCTCCTCTCTGATCTATTAATGACTAAATTAATCTCCATTGTTCAGATGGAGAAAGAAAACCTCTTCCCAGGTCCTCCTGTGGACTACCCATCTTAGATTCACAGACTGGAGTCCTGAAAATTAGCTAACAAATAAGAGATCAACAAGAGGAGCGGTTTATTAATGTGCAGCACACACATACAGGAGACAGCAATGAGTTACCCAAAGGGCTGGTTACGACTTGGGAGCTTATATAATATCTTCACAGAAGAAAAAAAGATTTGCAGAGAAGTGACAAGTCACTAAGGAAGTGAGGTTCCTTACAGGGTTTGCAGACCCATCTTTCTACTGACTATTTGTCTTCTTCACAGCCAAAAAATTTACCTTGGAGAGGGGACTTATAGCAGCCTCATTTCTCAGAGGTTTCTGCATTTGGTCAGATAAGAAACTCTGCAAAGGCATATTCCTGAGTCTGTTGATCCTCATTTGCCTCCAGCTCAAAACAGTCCTTAGGCCAAATGGCACATTTGGGGTGGCATGTTCCTGTCCCCTAAACTGTCATAGTATAGCTTGGTTTTATTTGACAATATCCCAAACCTTGAAGTCTACTCTAAGAGATGGCCACCTCCTCTGTTCTTCTGTCATTCATGGACCAGGAAGGATAATCTCATCCTCTGTCTACTGTCACCTCTGCTCAGATGCTCTTCTCTCCTGTTGGAAATCCTACATTGTTATTGCCCACACCTCCTCACCAGGCTCCCTCTGCCACCTCAAGTTCTCAACCTCCCTTTGGACCCACTCCTGACATTCGTGCTTTCATCATTCTCAATGATAATCCTTCTAAAAACATTCATGGCAGAAACTTTTTTCTCCACAAAAGTATCCTTCCAAGCCTGCTTGGTAGGAATCAGTATCCACCCTTGACTGACAAGATCTGGAGACTTGCAGAGGTATCTGGGAGAGTCCTCCAGTCTCTCAGCCCATGTGATAGAGCACATGCTAAAACCCAGGTCCCTGGCTCTGCTCTACCTCCCTCCCTCCCTCCCAACTCTGCAGCCATTTCCTCCATGAAGCATTTCATGGCTGGCCCAGTTTGGAACCACGTCTGTCATCACCTGATTCCCTCCTTCTCTGATCCCAAACCACTGTCTTTGCCATTCTTCCATCTCTGCTCTACATACAATGGAAATCTTGCCCATTGCTTGCACTGTGCAAAAAACCCACATGGTCCACCCAGTTTTATTATTACATAGACCAAAGGTGTTCTCACTGATGAAAATAACTTCTAATGCATGGTTTTTACATACAGCAGCATTTTGCTTCTCTGAAGGGATAGGACAGAAGGGCATTAGCTAAAATGTTCTGCATAAATTGCAGGCTAGGAAGGAGACAAGAAGAATCTGCAGCTGAGATTTACATTAACATCTATGAGGCTGAGAGACCGGAGCCTCGTTACTTGGAGTGACATTTCCAAGCAGTTTGCTAGAAATGCCATTTCAGACGCTACCCCTGCCCTGCTGGATCAAAACCTCCACTTTCACAAGACCTCCAGGTAATCTGTGCACATATTACATGTTGAGAGGCTCTGGGCTGCACAATACAGAAGAGGAGAGGAGGGACCCACAGAGGAGTGGAGAGTCTGAAAATTGGGGTCATGTAGGTCATGTCTACACTCAAGTTCTTTGAGAAATGCCCCACCCATCCATTCACCTTTTTACAAGCTGAGAAAATATGTGGGAACCTTATGCTTCTAACAAAAAAAAATGTGTGGTGTCTTATATTTAAGTCTTTTATCCACCTTGAATTTATTTTTGTGTATGGTGTAAGTTGGTGATCCAGTTTCATTTCTTTGCATGCAGCTGTCCAGATCTCTCAACACCATTTGTTGAAGAGGTTATTTTTACTCCATTTTATGCTTCTGCTTCCTTTGTTGAATATTAACTTACCATAGAGATTTGGGTTTATTTCTGGGCTCTCTATTCTGTTCCATTGGTCTATGTGTCTGTTCTTGTGCCAGTACCAGACTTTTTTGATTACAATGGCCTTGTAATACAGTTTGATGTCAAGTATTGTGATCCCTCCTACTTTGTTCTTCTTTCTCAGAATTGCTGCAGCTATTTGGGGTCATTTGTGGTTCCATATAAATTTTGAAATGGTTGTTCTATATCTGTGAAATATGTCATTGGTACTTTATTAGGGGTTGCATTGAATCTATAAATTGCTTTGAGTAATATGAACATTTTTATGATGTTAATTCTTCCAATTCATGAGCATGGCACATGCTTCCATTTGTTTGTGTCTTCCTTAATTTCTTTCTTCAGTGTTGCATAGTTTTCTGAGTATAGGTCTTTTATCTCCTTGGTTAGGTTTATTCCTAGGTACTTTATTTTCTTGTTGCTATATCAAATGAGATTTTTTTCCTGACTTCTGTTTCTAATATGTCGTTGTTGGTGTATAAAAAAGCCTTTGATTTCTGAATATTGACTTTGTATCTCACTGTTTTGCCAAATTCACTTATTAGGTCTAGTTTTTTGGTGGAGTCTACAGGATTTTCTATGTACACTATCATGTCACCTGTAAACAATGACAGTTTTGCTTCCTCCTTTCCAATTTGGATGCTTTTTAGTTCTTTTTCTTGTCTGATTTCTGTGGCTAGGACTTCCAATACTATGTTGAATAGGAGTGGTGAAAGCGACATCCTTTTTCTTGCTCCTGATCTTAGTGGGAAAGCTCTTAAGTTTTTGCCCATTGAGTATGATGTTGGCTGTAAGTCTCTCATATATGGCCTTTATTATGTTGAGGAATGCTCCCTATATTCCCACCCTACTAAGTGTTTTTATCATAAATTAGTCTTGTAACTTATCAAATGCTTTTAAAACCCAGTTAAAAAATGGACAAAAGACTTGAACAGACACTTCTCCAAGGAGGACATACAGAGTGTCCAGAGACATATGAAAAGATGCTCAGCATCACTAGCCATCAGAGAGATGCAAATTATAACCACAATGAGATACCACTTCACACTGGTCAGAGTGGCCATCATAAACAAATCAACAAAGAAGTGTTGGAGAGGATGTGGAGAAAAGGGAACACTAGTGTACTGTTGGTGGGAATGCAGACTGGAGCAGCCACTGTGGAGAACAATATGGAATTTCCTCAGAAAACTAAAAATGGAACTGCCTTTTGACCTGGCAATTCCACTGCTGGGATTACATCCTAAGAGCCCTGAAAGAGCAATCCAAGAGAACCTGTGTACCCCAATGTTCATACCAGCACAATTTACAATAGCCTAGTGCTGGAAGCAACCTAAATGCCCATCAATAAATGAGTGGATCAAAAAACTATGGTACATTTACACAATAGAATACTACACAGCAGAGAGAAAGAAAGAGCTCCTACCCTTTGCAAAAGCATAGATGGAACTGGAGAGTATTATGCTAAGTGAAATATGCCAGGCAGTGAGGGACAAATACCATATGATCTCACCTTTAACTGGAACCTAGTCAATGAAAGAAAAAAGCAAGCAAAATATAACCAGAGACACTGAAATTAAGAACAATGTGACATAACCAGAGGGGAGGTGGGAGGGGATAATGGGGGAAAGGGTTTTCAGGAGCAACTATAAAGGACACATAGCAGAAAACAAGGGGGAGATGTAAGAAAGGGAGGGAGGTGGGTCTGCCTGGGGTTGGAGGCGGGGCAGGGAATGCAGACAACTGTAACTGAACAATAAAATAATTTTTTTAAAAAATGCATGGTTATTTTTCAACTCTTTTATGACAACTGGATGTCCTGAAATTAGTGCAGACCCCATAAGTAGACCTCAGCCCCACAATACTGAGCCACCTGGGACACCAGGTTCAAGTCCCAGGTTGTCATTTGTACTGCCTAACCAATTATAAATCCATGGGGTTCCCACAACCTGCTTCTCAAGTTCAATCATTTGCTAACATGACTCACAGAACTCAGGAAAGTGCTTTCCTTACTGTGACTAGTTGATTATAAAAGAAACAACTGAGGAACACAGATGGAAATGATACAGAGGGAAATCTTGGAGCTCCTATGCCTTCTCTGGGCTACCATTCCCAGGCACTCCAGTCCAAATCCTACCCCACAGGATCTGTGAGCATCTTGACAGCCCTGTGTGAGACACTCACTTTGGGATGCTTTGCCATGAGCATAGGCAGCAATGCAGCAGTGCAGTTTTGGGATCTGTGGAAGCCACACTCCTCACCTCCTTGGTGATTTTCAGGTTCCATTTTCTTAGGGACTGACTGGTCCTTCTGCACTCAGGGCACTTGGATGGGAAGTGGGAGGGAAAGCACATTGCCCCCCCATCCAACATCCAGAACGGTGGTGGCTTTCAGCCATTTTGGTGATTTTTCCCACAAAGACATTCTCCAGGCCCTGAATGTTCTTAGGCTTAAAAAGAGCTGACAGTAACCAGAGGGGAGGTTGGAGAGGGTAATGGGGGGAATGGGGAAAAGGATTTTCAGGAACAATTATAAAGGACACATGAACAAAACCAAGAGGGATGGAATCAGGGGGGAAATGGGGATGGCTGGGGTGGGGAGTAAATGCTGACAATTGCACTTGAACAAAAATAAAATAATTTTTTTTTTAAAAGGAGCTGGGACATCCCTCATTTTACAGTTGAGTAAACTCAGGCTCAGAGAGGGGATGTGTCAAAATAACATAATAGTCTGCAGACCAGAACACCCTTCTAACTAACCTCCACTTGCAATTCTACTTATTTCACTTCCAGGTGGCCCTTTTCAACCCAAAGATCAAGAGAAGGAACAAGCTTCCTTTAACATGTGGGTTTTGTTCCCACATTCCAAATTTAGCCCCTCAGGTTGGCAACTAGATGCATTAGGCAGTCTCTAAGCAATACACCTGTGTTTCTCATTACATCTTTCATCTCCATGTTTTCCATACTTTCCAACTTTTAGAACAAATTTCATGATCACATTTTAATAGTTTTAGTGGTGAGCTAAAAAAATCACACTTAAATTCTTATTGTGTGTTATTTTTCCCAAAAAAGAGGGTTCTCATATAGATTGTTCAATCTGCAGTTAGAGGCTCTTACCAAGATAAAACATCAGGTCCAAAGCTGGTTTTAGTAATGCAAAAGCAGCCATCAGTGCGGGGGATACTCCAAAACACTCGAAAAAATTAGAAACTTTCACAGTTTTTGTTGAAAATCTGTGGGTTCTACGTGGATAACATAAGAAGATAAAAAATCCTAGTGTGGCATTTGGTATAGAAATATTCATGAAATAAATGAATATCAAATATAACTTAACCTCTTTGACTCTAGGTCACCCTTTTAAACAGTAGTTTTGTCACACAGGAATATTCTCAGCCACCTTTATCTTATGGTAGCTGAGATATGAGGTTAGCTGAGAAGACAACCAGAATGCAAAGAGATGGTTCTTAGAATCCAAACACAGTACTCGGCTACCATGGGACCTTCCTCTCTGCCAATAATCCTGGACTCTTGTCCATAAAGCATTCTGCCTCACAGAGGGCCCAGGAATCTTAGAATACATTATTAGTCAGAATTGTATAAAGATAAACCCCTGCACCCTTGCAGCAGCCCTGGTTGGTGGTCAGGCCACCAGGAGGAGAAACCAGGCTCAAGCTTCTCTTCCACTGGGTGGAGGAGGGGATGTCTCTCTGAGCCTGAGATTCCCTGTATCACAGCTTCATACATTCCTCCTACCTCATGTGACCCCTAGGCCTAGGTCAGAACCGAACAGATGCCTTTGAATATTTTGTCCTTTATGCTTGCTTTAAAAATTGTACAATTTCATAGCTCTGTAGAGCAGACATTTGCAACCTGAAAATAATTTCAGCTTTCTATGTTAACTTTGTTTTTATGAGTCTTTGGATTTTATAAGAAAGGTCAGCTTTTGGTCTTATTAACTATAAATCTAAAAGGTGGAATTCCTTGTTACACTACAGGCATACTTTTTGGGCCCTAGATATTTTTCTTCTTCTTTCTCTGTACATCTCTCAGGACCAGCATTTCAAAGACTCAAGGTACAAATCTCAGGGAACATTGTCTCAGAATAAAGGCCACTGGTCATGTTTAAGTTCTCAGAACCTCACAGAACTCTCCCAGTTCACTTTTTTCTCTCAGCTCCAATATTCCCTCCTCCAACCCAGGCTCCTCCAAATGCCTGGGTATACTGGGCCTTAACTGAATGCTTCCTGAGAAGTCTCAGCCATATTCCACCATAATTCACTAAAGCAGGTATCTTCTTGTGCTGCATTCCAATCATCAATGAAATGTCAACTAATTAATTGGTTGATTCTATGAAATCACTGCTCTTAGAAAAAAGTAAAATACAGGCATTTCCAATAACATTCCATTTTATTGTGCTTTGTTTTATTGTGGTTCATAGATGTTGCATTTTTTACAAATGGAAGGGATAACCCTCCACCAGCAAAAAGATTATGACTCACTTTATTGTGGTCATCTGGAAGCAAACCTGCAGTATCTCCAAGGTGTGCCTGTAAACAAAACTTGATTAATGTGTGTATAAAATCATCTCTTGTTGGGAACTGTTCTGCCTGGTTTCAGGAGTTGTAACCACCCATGACTAAGCTGAGTGAGCGACCTGCAGACTGTGAGCCACAAAGGAGACAAAGCTTATCTCCCTGGCAGGAGCACGGCTTCTGCTTCATCCATAACTGGCCCCCGATGCTTGGTTGGTTAGTCAATGACAGGTAAGATTCCCTCAAGAGAGGGGTCACCTAAGACAGGCACAGCCACTTGGAAGGCCCTTAAGGAAGGACTCAGGGGGCTGCAGCAAACAGGGGGTGATGGACCCTCATCCCCTGGCTATTCTGACATAGATCGAGTCCTCATTTCATCTGGGAGAAGTTTTCCTTATCTCCAGCTTCCTGGTCTCAATCCACTTAAGCCTGAAACTATGATGGAGGGTGGTGGAGCCCTATGCTGGCCAGAGTGGGCTCCCTGGGTGATGGGGCACAAGAAAGAATTTGTAAAGTCCTGTGAAACCTGCTTTGCTAAGAGTGCTCTCAATTAAATGATAAGGGTCCAAGGAGGAAATTATTATGTCTTCCAAAGTTTTATAACCCCTTAGCTGACAGACCCTGACTCAATTAAGCCCTCAGATTTCCTTGAAATGTTATCTATTGTTTGATCCTTGCCACCTGACACTGATTGATGAGCTTTACCTGTATTCCTGTGTATTATGAACCTAATAAAAACCATTGAGGAAGGGGCTCTGGGCCCTTCTCCTTTGAGAGATTGGCCACCTCTCCTCCCCAAGCAGATCATGTCTTGGTAGACTTATTTTTATCCATGGAGGATGGATGGGGCTCCGGGAGCGGAGCCCCTCCACAATCTCTCGTCCTCTAGTTGTTTCAAAGTTTTTCACTGGGGTGAGCCCAGTTTCATCACCATCCAGCTGAAGCAATGAATTTGACCTCTGATCTAGCTTCTGGGTATAGTTTTAATATTGCAACCAGAGGTGGACCACCCCTTGGGTGTTCACCTTAAACCATCATGATTCCATCATTGCATAGTGAGAATGTGATGTCTCTATTTACCACTTTTTTGTGGATTTCCTCTTGCTCTGCCTTTCTTCACTCTGATGTGTAATTTATCTTCCTTAGGTTGTCACCACATCTTTCTCTGTTTGTCTCCTCTTCCTAATTAAATGAGAGATTTCTCAAAGCAGCATCAAACACCTCATACAATGCCTACCTCAGAGTAGGCTTTTGGTAATGAGTGGTGAATAGAGAGGTGCTTCACAGTATCAGATTTTAAAAGGCAAAGAAAAAGTCAAATTTTTTTTTCTCCCAAAGGCAGACATGCCGACTAAATGTGGTTTATTTCTTGTTGAATGCCTCAGATTTTAAAAGAAAAAAATTTAAACCAAAATTTCCTCTCCACACAGTAGGCACCCCTGCCAGTGAAGATTATTTCTGCATTAAGAGCCTCCAGCTCATGCCTGGCACTCTGTGCTCTGAGCTGCTATTGGAGAAATGTAGGTCACTGCTCACAGTGGAGGTACAACATGAGTTAGTGGGTTGGCCTAATCAAGAAATACTACCTCAACAAACCACTAACAGGAAGTGCTTTAGGGATCACTATTTGGGAAAACAGTAAACAACATTTTATGCTGCAGTGATTTGGGGGAAAAAGCATTTTCTCCAAGGGAACATCTTCCTTGATTTCTGAGTTTGCTCTTGTTAAGTTTCACCTTGGAGCAGCTTGTCCCACAGTGCAAGTGTCAGACAGCATGGGTAGGGCTGGTAGTTGAGTTCAGGAGGGTCAGAGATAGAGAATCTGTAACACAGTTGAGATTGAGGTGGGCCCATAGAGTTCATCTGTGCATTGGAATGACTGGCAAGTTGGTGAGGAGGGCAATGATTTGCAAGATGGGGAGGCCAAGCAGTTTTTGCAGGCTTTTAGGAGGATCAGGGAAGAACATGGTTTTTGACTTGGATAATACCCAAACCAGCCTCTTATACTCCTTGATGTGAGTGGGAAGTGTGACTCTAGTCTTAAACATTTGTTTAAACCAAACAGACCAGCAAATACAGTTTAAGTTCAAAATCTCAGCCAAATAGTAGCATTTGGAAATCACTCTTAACATATATTTCTCTGTGTTTTAAGAGTTTGCCAAATTCACACTGTGTTTGGTGAGGAGGAGCAGTGACCTACCAGTGGACTGGGAGGCTGCAAGCAACGCATGAACCAGGTGGGCAACTGGCATGCACACCATGTGGGAGAAACCAGCTTACTCTGCACTTGGGCAAGAAGGACTTTATAAATCACCTGGACAAAGAGGATCCTGTAGATGGCATGGTACTTGTGGACCCTGACTACTTGAAGGACTACAAAGTATTTGTGACCCTCATCTGCAATTTCAGCTATGGCCATGTTGACCTGGATGTACTGGGCTTATCCTTCCTCAAAGACCTGTTCATCAGCAGGCCTTTCCCCCAATGCCCAACCTGCCCTGGCCCCTACCTGCCTGTAGAACCACTTGCTGAGGAAGCTAGGCGAGCATGCCACCCCCTTGTTTTTCACAATACCACAGAATCTGCCTGGCTCCATTATCCTGCAGCCAGGCCCAGGGGACACAAGGAAGACCTGCAAGTTAGGCTTTGAGATTCCGACCTTCTGTGCCAAATCACTAGAGGGGAAAAACCACAAAATGAACTCTGTGCATCTAGTGATCTGAAAGGTGCAGTTTGCCCCAGAGATACCCAGTGCCTAGCCTTCAGCTGAAACAACATGTCACTTCTTCATGTCTGACTGGTCCTTGCACCTGGAGGCTTCCCTGGATAAGGAGCTGTACTACTATGGGGAGCTGCTCAATGTCAATGTCCATGTCACCAACAACTCCACCAAGACTGTCAAGAAGATCAGTCTCTGTGAGACAGTATGGCAATATCTGCCTCTTCATCACCTCCCAATATAAGTGCTCTGTGACTCAGATCGAACAAGATGATCAAGTATCTCCCATTTCCACATTCTGCAAAGTGTACACTATAACCCTGTTGTACAGTGACAACCAGAAGCATGGCCTTTCCCAGGGTGGGAAGCTCAAGCAGGAAGACACCAACTTGGCTTCAAGTACCATCATGAGAAAGGGTGCCAACAAGGAGGTGCTGGGGATTGTGGTGTCATATAGGGTCAAGGTGAAGCTGGTGATGTTGATACCAATAGACTGGTGGCAGATCCCTCACCCTTTGGTAAGAAGGGGATAAGAGGATGCATTGCACTGAATGTGTGCAAGACTAAAATTTGGGTTGAGAAAGCACTCGGTCTGGCCCACACAGGAAAATGAATATAGGAGATCCAAGATGGTGGTGGAGTAAGTGGAAGCTACACCAACCTTCTCCCAGGGTCAATCTAGAATTACAGGTAAACTTTAGGGAAATCATCCTGAATAACCAACTGAACACTGGTGGTAGAGAGTAAGCCTTATAACCAAGGACAGACAGAAGAAAACACTTCACCCGATGAGACTGGTAAAGAATGCAGAGGTGGTGCAAGAGGGCTGGCTGGGCTCCCAAGAGGGGCAGTTGAAGTTCTGGAGGGATATTTCAGCAGCCAGGAGGTTTCATTTGAGAAATGTGGTCTAAACCCCAAGATGAGTCCCCAGCTTAAAGCACCAGAGCCAGAAAGGAATCCATGTAACACCCAGTTGCGAAAAAGCAGCAGTGTTTCTATTTGTCAGGGAGAGATGGCTGGAGATTCAGAGAACCTCTTAAAGGACCAATGCACAAAATTTCATTTGCAACTACTTACCCTGTGCTTACTGAGCAGAGGGAGGGCAGAGTGAACCAGAGATGCTTGAGGAGAGTCTGAGGTAGGTGGCTCTGGGGATAGAACTGAATGAACAGTTGTCAGGATCCCTGTGCTGACTAATTCCCCATATTGCAGGAGCCATCTTTCTCAAACAGAGCACTCCCCTCTAAGTGGCAATAGCTTGAAGGGAAGCAAGCGCCCCACCCACAGGAATTATTCTACCCCTCCCTGTGATGTTCAAGCCAGGCTGCTGATTACAGTTTGAGGCTATATCACTGATCAGTTTAATAACTAAGGTAGAAAATACAAAGAACACAAAATGGAAAGACAAAGAAACAGACCCCCCCCCCAAAAGAACAAGAGAATTCTCCAGAAGAAGAACTAGATGAAATGGAAGCAAGCAACTTATCAGATAGAGAGTTTAGAGTAATGATTATAAGGATACTCAATAGCATGAAAAAAGACATAGAAACCATAAATAAAGGATCATCCAGAAATAAATAATGTAATATTTGAAATAAATAATACTCTGGAAGGAATCAACAGTAGGTCAGATAAAGCAGAGGATCCAATCAGTGATTTAGAGGACAAGGTAGAAAAAACACCCAGGAAGAGCAGCAAAAAGAAAAAAGAATTTTAAAAATAAGGAGAGCTTAAGAAACATTTTTGAAAACATGAAGTGGAAAACATCAGCATCATGGGAATACCAGAAGAGAGCAAGCAAGGGATTGAGAATCTATTTGAAGAAATAATGACTGAAAACTTCCCTAATCTGGTGAAGGAAAAAGACATACAAGCTCAGAAAGCTCAGAGAATCCCAAACAAGTTGGACCCTACATCAAGACACATCATAATAAAAATGGCAAGGCAAGGACATAATCTTAAAAGCCACAAAGCAAAAGCAGGTAGTTTTTTGGTGCTCCCACATACAAGGGAGCACCAATTAGACTGTCATCTGATTTCTAAACACAAACATTTCAGGACAGAAGGGAGTGGTGTGAAATATGCAAGGTGATGAAAAGCAAGGACTTACAACCAAGGCTACTTTACCTAGCAAGGCTATCATTTAAAATCAAAGGAGAAATAAGGACCTTTTCAGACAAGAAAAAGATAAAAGAGTTTGTTAACGTTAAACCAGTATAGCAACAAATGTTAAAGGGTTGCTTAAAGAAGAAGAAAAAGAGAAAGAAAAAAAAGACAATAATAGTCTAACAATAAAATGGCACTAAATATGGATCTATCAATAATCACCTTAAATGTAAATGGCTTAAATGCTCCAACCAAGAGACACAGGGTAGTTAAATGGATAAGAAAAGAAGACCATATATATGCTGCCTCCAAGAGACCCATCTCAAACTGAAAAATACACACAGACTAAAAGTACAGGGATGGAAAAAGAGATTTCATGCAAATAGAAAGGGGTAGCAGTAATTATATCTGAAAAAATATACTTCAAATCCAAGTCTATAGTGAGAGTCAAAGAAGGACACCACATAATGACAAAGGCAACAATCCAACAAGAGAATAAAACCCTAGTAAACATTTATGCACCCAAAATAAAAGCACCTAAATATATGAAGCAAATCTTGTTGGACACAAATGGAGAGATCAAGAGAAACATGGTCATAGTCAAAGATATTAAAATGCTATTGACTTCAATAAATAGATCTTCCAGGCAGAAAACCAACAAGGAGAGAGTGGCTTTAAATGACAAACTAGATCAATGGATTTAATTGATATCTTCAGAGCATTTCATCCCATAGCAGCAGAATATACATCCTTTTCAGTACACATGAAACATTCTCTAAGATAGACCACATTTTGGGACACAAAACAAGTCTCAATAAAATTAAGAAGATTGAAATCATATCAGTCATCTTCTCTAACCACAATGCTATGAAACTAGAAATCAATCACAAGAGGAACATTGTTAAGATGTGCAAAGACATGGAAGCTAAATAACATGTTATTAAACAATGAAGGGGTCAACAGTCAGATCAAGGAAGAGAAAAAAAGGTACCTTGGAACAAATGAAAATGAGGATACAACAATCCAAAATCTGTGGGACACTGGGAAAGCAATCCTAATAGGGAAAATTCAAAGAATTACAGGACTGTCTCAAAAAAAAAAAGTTTAAATAGACAATCTAACTTCACCATTAAAGGAACTTGCAAAAGAACAACAAAGCTAAACTGAGGAAGAAGAAAATAATAAGGGTCAGAGCAGAAATCAACAAAATAGAGTTTAAAATATGATACAAAAGATCACAAATCCAAGATCTGATTCTTTGAAAAGATAAAGAAGCTTGACAAACCTTTAACCAGACTCCTCAAGAAAAAAAGAGAGGATCCAAATAAATAAAATCAGAAGTGAAACAGGAGAAATAGTAACTGACACCAAAGAAATCAAAGGATTATAAAAAATATTATGATCAACTATATGCATCAAACTGGACAACATGCATGAAATGGATAAATTTCTAGAAACACACAGTCTTCCAAAACTAAATCAGGAATAATCAGAGAATTGAATAAATAGATTACACCTAGTGAAATTCAAGCAGTAATAAAAAAAACTCCCAACAAACAAAACCCCTAGACTTCACAGGTAAATCTTACCAAATATTCTGAGAACTAACACCTCTCCTCAAATTATTTCATAAGATTCAAGAGGAGGAAAGTCTCCCAAACTCATTTTACAAGGCCAGTATTATCCTAATTCCAAAACCAGATAAAGATACTACAAAGGAAGAAAATCATAGACTCATATCCTTGATTAATTGAGACACTAAAATCCTCAACAAAATATTAGCAAACCAAATAAAACAATGCATCAAAGAGATCATACCATATGATCAGGTGGGATTGATTCTGGGAATGCAAGGTTGATACAACATTCACACATCAATAAATGTAATACACCACATAAAAAAATGAAGTGTGAAAACCACATGATCTTACCAATAGATGTGGAAAAAACTTTTGATAAAATTTAGCACCCATTGATGATCAAAACTCCCAGCAAAGTAGAATTAGAGGGAACATACCTCAACATAATAAAGGCCATATATGATAAACTCACTGCCAACATCATACTCAATGGGCAAAAACTACAAATACTCCTCTTAAGACTGGGAACAAGACAGGGATGTACACTTTCACCATTCTCATTCAACATAGTACCAGAAGTCCCAGCCACAGCAAGTAGGCAAGAAGAAGAAATAAAAGGCATCCAAATTGGAAAGTAAGAAGTAACACTGTCTTTATTTGCAGATGACATGCTACTATACATAAAGAACCCCAAAGATTCCACTAAGAAACTATTAGAATTGATAAATGAGTTCAGCAAAGTTGCAAGATACAAAATTAATGTCCAGAAATCATTTGCATATTTATATGACAATAACAAACTAACAGAAAGGGAAATTAAGAAAACAATCCCATTCATGATTACTACAAAAAGAATAAAATACCTAGGGATAAATCCAATCAAGAAGGTAAAAGGACTGTACTTAGGAAAATTATAAGACACTGAAGAAAGAAATTGAAGAAGAAACAAATAAGTTGAAGCACATACCATGTTCATGGATGGGAAGAATTAACATCATTAAAATGTCCATACTACCCAATGTGATCTACAGATTCAACACAATTCCTATCAAGATTCCAATGACCTATTTCACATAACTGGAACAAATATTTCAAAAATTTATATGGAACCATAAAAGTCCCCAAATAGCAAAAGCAATCCTGAGAAAGAAGAAAGAAGTTGGAGGAGTCACACTGCCTAATATCAAACTATACTATAAGGCCACAGTAATCAAAACAGCATGGTACTGGCATCAAAACAGACACACAGATCAATGAAACAGAACAGAGAGCCCAGAAATAAACCCAAACCTTTACAGTCAATTAATATTCAACAGAGGATGCAAGCACATACAATGGGCTAAAGATAGTTTATCAATAAATTTTATTGGGAAAATTGGACAGATACATGCAGAAAAATGAAACTAGACCACCTTCTTACACCATAAACAGAAATAAATTCAAAATGGATCAAAGACTTAAATGTTAACCCCAAAACCAAAAAAATCCTAGAAGAAAACTTAAGCAGCAAAATCTCAGACATTGCTTATAGCAATATTTTATTGGATATATCTCCCCAGGCAAGGGAAACTAAAGAAAAAAATAACAAGTGGGATTACATCAAATTAAAAAATTTTACACAACAATGGAAATCATCAACAAAATAAAAAGACAACCCACAGAATGGGAGAACATATTCACTGATACATCTGATAAGTGGTTAATATCCAAATTTTATAAAGAACTTACAAAACTTAACACAAAAAAATCCAATATAAAAATGGACAAAAGACCTGAATAGACACTTATGAAAGAGGATATACAGATGGTCAATAGTCATATGAAAAGATGCTCAATGTCACTAATCATCAGAGAAATGCAAATTAAAACCACAATGAGATATCAACTCACACATGTCAGAATGGCAATCATCAATAAACCAACAAATAACAAGTGCTGGTGAGGATGTGGAGAAAGGGGAACACTTTTGCACTATTGGTGGAGATTCAGATTGGTGTAGCCACTGTGTAGAGCAGCATGGAGATACCTCAAAAAATTAAAAATAGATCTGCCTTTCTACCCAGCTATCCCACTTCTGGAAGTTTATCCAAAGAAACCTGAAACACTAATTTAAGAGAATATATGCACTCCTATGTTCATTGCACTGTTATTTACAATCTCCAAGATATGGAGGCAGCCCCAGGTGCCCATCAGTTAGATGAGTGGATAAAACAATTATGGACATTTACACAATGGAATACTATCCAGCTGTAAAAACAAAAATAAAAATTTACCTTTTGTGGCAGTATGGATGGACATGGAGAATATTATTCTAAGTGAAATAAGCCAGAGAAAGACACATACCATGTGATTTCACTCATATGTGGAATCTAATGAACAGACTGATCTATCAGGGAAAATGGGGACAGACTCACAGATGGAGAGCAGATGACAGCTAAGGCGGGGAAAGGTGAGGGGGTGGAAGGGTTGAGCAAAATGGAAAAAGGACTCATGGACATGGACAACAATGTGGTAATTACTGGGGGAAGGAAGTTTTAAGGGTCCTGAAGTAATAGGAAAATACAGTAAAGATTAAATAAAAAAATAAAACATTTAACATTAATTTGTAGGTATATAAGACTTGCCAAAGTTTGGGATAGCTGTACATTTCCAAGTCAGTGGCTTCTCATCCTCGGAAGTCTTTGATCTTCACTGTAAGTGGAGGCAAGTGTCAGAGACAGGGACAGATGTCCATTTGTGGTTAGGCTTCTGATAAGGTCCCGTCCAACAATGGAGAGAGAATATTTCATTAATGTCTTTTCCAATGGACAAAAATCTTCTGGCTATAAGTCATGGTATTTGAAGTCTTCATCTCCTGGGAGCACGCTGTGAAATGTTACTAACTTATTAGTTCTTATACGCTGGTTAATGAGCCTTGATAATAATGCATGTCTTCTTTTAATAAAGTTGATTCATATGTCCTTTCATCTAGATTTTTAGGGTGGCTGGTGACTATTTTCATAATGAGAAAGGCTATGTTTACCATAGATTCAGGTTGAGGAGTACTGTAAGGAGATCTTTTGGCCAGAGGAGAGTAAAAGCTTCTGAATATTTACCTAGCTGAGTTTTAATTGTATCAGTTGTGTATTCTACCAATCTGGAGAGCTGGAGATGATAGGCACAATGAAAATGCTATAGAATAGCCAAATGAATTGCATTGAATCATTTGTATAGTAAAATGAGTCCCTCCATCACTAACACAGAGGGAATCCCCCAACTGGAAATTCATTACACGCACACACGCGCGCGTGCGCAAACATACACACACACAATAATAGTTTACTTACCATCAAATCTGTTGCTCTCCTGCTATGGAATGCCTCAACCCATACAAAATCATAACTAATATATTTTTAACATTCTTGAGATGCTAACATTTTGATAAAATCCAGTTGCCATACCTCAAATGCACGCAAAGGAAATGGGAAATGTCTTTGGAACTGGTGGAATGATTTTCTTGGGCTATATTTTGGATAGAGAGAGCATTCACTGTATTCTTTATGAACTACAAAATAAGTTTTCCAGTAATATTGTTTACTACATGATTGTCTTTTATGACTCTAGTTTTAGCTTACGTACATGTTAAAGTACAGTATAGGTAATTGAGCTCCTTCAGGTAAAAGTGGTTTCTGATTGGGTCCAAGCCATATCTGTTTGCCTGGGACAAAGCTTCCCCCTTTCGTTGCTGCGTTCTCTTTTCCTCTGAAGTTTTCCATTGCAACTATAAAAGAGAGTCTTTTATTGGCTCAGTAGGAAGCAAGAAGCATTCTCAGGTCTGGGTAATTTGGCTGTTTAATGCTGCCTCTCTAGCTGCAGCATCAGCTAAATAATTTCCTTTTGCTTCCATGGTGGCAGCTTTAGAAGGCCCTGGAATTTTGATAATTGCCAATTGTTTCAATTTCTGTATGACATCTAATAATTCTGCAACTTACTTTTTATTCTTTATGGGCTACCCTTGAGACAGGATAGTGAGGAGCTAGGAAAATTCCTTGGCAAGGGGAATAGAAAAACTGAGACAGATAGCTGAATACCATAGTCAAGCAATTTACAGCCAGGTACAGATGGACACTAGGGTGGAAGGCCTGAGTGCCTGGCAGGGGGCAAAGCTGGAAAAATAAGGACCTCACCCCCAGAGTAACCTTTTGTCCCCTGGCTTTTCTTCTCTGGAGATAACATCTAGGCCTCAGTTGTATTTAAGCTCCAAGTCCAGAAAAGCTGCAAAAACCAGGTGGGCAACAGCAGGACCAACTGCAATGACCGAAGACATCTTGCCAATGATCAATCAGTGTAAATTATGACCCTAAAAGGACACACCTGGAGAACTGATGAATATTCTACTAAAACTCTCCCCTAAGAGGTCCCCTAAGATTCCCACCTGTGATAAAGAAAAGCCTCAAGACAAGGGACCCAGTGCATGTATGCTCTTCCTCTGGGGAGTAGCTGGCACAATTTTCCTTTTTCCTCTCCACCCCACCACTTCTTTCTTCACAGGCACACATCTCCTAAACTCTAAGGCAGGGGTATCCAACCTTTTGGTGTCTCTGGGACACACTGGAAGAAGAAAAGTTTTCTTGGGCCACACATTAACTACATTGTGATATGTAATCACACACACACACACACACAAAAAAAAAAACCCCACAAAAAAAAACCCTTGCAATGTTTTAAGTAAATTTATGGTTTTGTGTTGGGCTGCATTCATAGCCATCCTGAGCTGCATGTGGCCCACAGGCTGCAGGTTAAACACCCCTGCTATAGGGAAATTGGGAGCTGGTAGTTTGTCCTAGGTTAATCCCATGAACCTGGCCCCAAGGTCCTGTTTTCTCTGACTTCCAAGTGAGGTAAGGCAGCTCAGCCTGATTTCTCTCCTGTTGCTTCTTCTATGCTAAGCCTTTCCTTGTTTCATTGTCCCCAGCTTTAATAAATGTATACTCTTAGTCACCTGGGCTCATGTTGTAAAACCTTTCCTACATGAGGTCAAGAACCCACATATTATAGCTGGCTCTAGGTAAACCTGAGGCAGGAGATAGCACAGGAAGAACACTGAGACTGTGCTGCTGTTGCTGCATCTAGCATCCTGGTCACCAGGAAACACTTTTTAGCACTTAGATAGGATGGATAGTAAACCAAGGCAAGGAGGAGAAGGGAGACATGTCTCAGTCACTAACTCAGCACTCCTGAGCCTAGTTTGACAATATTGCCAGGTGTTCCAACATCACAAGAAACAACATGGTAACACAGGAAGAGGGAAGTCCTTGAAATTCTATGTAGTGTTTCCACTCTCTGGGAAAGAAAGCCTTTGAAACTGTGTATTCATCCCAAGGCCTGGAAGATGGCAAGGGGTGCACAGTGCCAAAGAAGAAGACGATAAAACAACTTTGGTTGTTTGCCTGCCTCTGGTCACTATTTGTTTTACAAGGGAGCCCCTTATGCTTATAGAAAGAGCCCATAAATAACTTTGGGTAACTGCCTCAACTTTAATTAACTGCCTTCTGTCATATATCTGTTTTACAACAAGATAAACAAATGTGGCCTGGAGAAAGATAAGGACTCAGGCTAAGAGATTCCCACACATACCTAAGTTTGGGTAGTCATGTCCCACCAGAAAAGCTGGCTCCACCTTTACCCATCAATCAATATGTAACTTCTTCACCCCTATCCCATCAACTATACAAGTCCTCAGAACAAAGGACCTGATGCTCTTGCCATCCCTGCTCTTGTTATTGCTTTTTGTCACCCATGCTTTTGCCTTTCTCCCCCACTGCAGCAAGGCTTGTTCTCTCCCATGAGGATGTATCACTAATAAACCCTGCCTGCATGCTAATAGACTTTCTGATCTGTAATTCTTTACTGTGTTGGCAAGAATTTGGTTTCTCCATTAACAGACCCATTCAGGGCTAGGACCCTGTCTGGTAACAGCCTGAGAAAATTAAGAAGCCTTGGTGCTTCAACAATATCCTACTGTTCTGAGCTACACCAAAGGCATAGCTACTATTATCAGTGTATATGTTGGCTATTTTATCTTTGGCCAATTGACAATCCAAGTTAAATATTTAATTCATTGTTGAGAAGATCCTTTTCAGGTAAATAAAAACTTTCAGTTATGTCTATTATGGAAGTTATTGCATGTCCAGCTCAGTAACATTCCTGTTTATCTTTCAAAGGCCCATCTGTAAACCAAATTAAATCAGTTTTATCAAGGAGTTTCCTATAAACTATTTCTAGGAACAAGAAGATGGTCAGGTCAACTTGATTTTAATAAGACACATAGAGGCTGAGCCATTAATACCAATTTGGAATTCAACTGCAGCAATATCCAGTCAAACCCAGGAATCTTCTAGGCTGCTTTCTCATTTTTAGAAGAGGAAAAACAGGAGTTCCGGCCAAGACAGAGGCGTAGGTAGAAACCCTTCACTTTTTCACACAATCAAAAGAAGGATAACCAATCCAAAATCAATAAACAACCAGAAGTGTCAGAAAAATCAAACTGCATGGAACTCTAACAACCAAGAACTTAAAGAAACAGTCAACCAGACCAACCAGACTGGTAGGAGGGAGATGGGCAGACAGGCTGACAGAGAGAACCCGCTGCAAGGTGGCGGACCACGCAGGTGGGGCTGACTGAAAGGATCCTCAGCAAGGTGGCAGATGGGACCACACGGTAAGGTGGGTGCTGGATGAGAGAACCCAGGGTGCACCAAGACAAAGAAATATGGCCCAAATGAAAGAACAGAGCAAAACTCCAAAAAAGAGGTAAACAATAAGGAGATAGCCAACTTATCAGAGGCAGAGTTCACAACATTGGTAATCAGGATGCTCACAGAATGATTGAGCTTGGTCAAAAAAATGAAAAAATAAATGAAGAATACCCAAAGTGAAATAAAGCAAAATATTCAGGAACCAGTGACAGGAAAGAAACCAGGACTCAAATCAATTATTTGGAACAAAAGGAAAAAAATAAACATTCAACTGGAACAAAATGAAGAAACAAGAATTAAAAAAAGTGAAAAGTGGCTTAGGAACCTATGGGACAACTTTAAATATTCCAATAACCAAAATATAGGGGTGCAAGAAAGAGAATAACAAGAGCAAACTGAAAACTTATTTGAACAAATAATAAAAGAGAACTTCCCCAATCTGGCAAAGAAAATAGACTTCCAGGAAGTCCAGGAAGCTCAGAGAGTCCCAAAGAAGTTGGACCCAAGGAGGAACACACTGAGGCATATCATCATTACGTTAACCAAAATTAAAGATCAAAAGAGAGTATTAAAAGAGGCAAGAGGAGAGAGTTACTTCCAAAGGAGTGCCCATAAGACTATCAGCTGATTTCTCAAGAGAAAACTTAACCGGCAAGAAGGGACTGGAAAGAAGTATTCCAAGTCCTGAAAGGCAAGGACCTACATCCAAGATTATTCTATCCAGCAAAGTTATTATTTAGAATGGGAGGGCAGATAAAGTGCTTCCCAAATAAGGTCAAGTTAAAGGAGTTCATCATCACCAAGCCCTTATTATACAAAATGTTAAAGGGACTTATCTAAGAAATTGAAGAAGATAAAAAATTATGAACAATAAAATGATAACAAACTCACAACTATCAACAACTGAAACTAAAAGTAAAAAACAATGAAAACAAATACTAAGCAAACAGCTAGAACAGGAACAGAATCAGAGAAATGGACATCACATGGAGTGTTTCTGGGGGGATTGGGCACGGGAAGAATAGGAGGGAAAAGGTACAGGGAATAAGAAGCATAATTCATAGGCATAAAATAGATAGAGCAAGATTAAGAATGGTATGGGAAACAGAGAAGTCAAAGGACTTATATGTACAGCCCATGGACATGAACTAAGGAAGGGAATGCTGGAGGGCTTGGGGGTACAAGGCAGTGGAGGGATAAAGGATGAACAATTGGGAAAACTGTAGTAGCATAATCAATAAAATATATTTTTTAAAAAAGAAGAGGATAAAAACAGGACTCCCCTGAGTCTTTTGGGGTTAATTAGTAGCCCATCTTTAGATGTTAGATAAACAAAATATTTTACCTGGGGTATACAGAATCAGAGTTTGTCCTTTTGCAAGTCTAGTAATTTCCTAGACCATAAACTAAATCATTCACATATTGGATTAGAGCAGAATCTCTAGAAAATTTAACAACATTTAAATCCACTTTTATTGTATATTAAGTATATTAAGTATATTTTACTGATTATTCTATGACACTTTTCCCATTTTTTTCTCCCCTTTATTCTCATTTGCCTTTCAACCCCTCCTACCTGCTGGGTTCATGCCCCCACCCCTGAGTTCATGTCCATGGGTAGTACATATAAGTTCTTTGGCTTCTCCATTTCCTATACTATCCTTAACTTCCTCCTGTCTATTTTGTACCTACCATTTATGCTTCTTATTCCCTGTACCTTTTCTCCAACTCTCCTCCCTCCTCCTCCCTGATAATAACCCTCCATTTCTGTGGTTCTGTTCCTGTTCTAGCTGTTTGCTTAGTTTGTTTTTGTGTTTGTGTTTTAGGTTCAGTTGTTGATAGTTGTTGAGTTTGTTGTCACTTTACTGTTCATAGTTTTGATCTTCTTGTTCTTAGATAAGTCCCTTTAACATTTCATATAAAAAGGGCTTGGTGGTGATGAACTCCTTTAACTTGACCTTATCTGAGAAGGACTTTATCTGCCCTTTTCCATTCTAAATGATAGCTTTGCTGGAGAGAGTAATCTTGAGTGTAGGTCCTTGCCTTTCAGGACTTGAAATACTCCTTTCCAGCCCCTTCTTGCCTGTAAGTTTTCTTTTGAGAAATCAGCTGCCAGTCTTATGGGAACTTCTTTGTAGTTAACTATGCCCCTTTTTCTTGCTGTTTTTAAGAGTCTCTCCCTATCTTTAATCTTGAGTAATGTAATTCTGATGTGCCTTGGTGTGTTCCTCCTTGGGTCCAACTTCTTTGGGACTCTGAGCTTCCTGGACTTCCTAGAAGTCTATTTCCTTTGCCAGACTGAGGAATTTCTCCTTCATTATTTTTTCAAATAAGTGTTCAATTTCTTGCTCTTCCTCTTCTCCTTCTGGCACCTGTATGATTTGGATGTTGGAACATTTGAAGTTGTCCCAGAGGTTCCTAAGCCTCTCCTCATTATTTTTGAATTCTTGTTTTTTCATTGTGTTCCAGTTGAATGTTTATTTCTTCTTTCTGTTCCAAATCGTTGATCTGAGTCCTGCTTTCCTTCCCATTACTGTTGGTTCCCTGTATGTTTTTCTTTATTTCACATTGTATAGCCTTCACTTCTTCCTCTATTTCATGACTATACTCAACTATTGCTGTGAATATCCTGATTACCAGTGTTTTGAACTCTTCATCTGATAGGTTGTCTACCTCCTCATTGCTTAGTTCTTTCTCTGGAGTTTTGATCTGTTCTTTCACTTGGGCCATATTTATTTTTGTTGGCACAGCTGTTACACTGTAAGGGATAGAGCCTGAGGTATTTGTCAGGGCAGGGAGACCGACCCACTTTGCTGCACTGTGCACTGTATTTGGGGGAGGGGTCAGAGAGGGAACAATACTGTTTGCTCAGCTCTTGCCTGGCTTTCATCACTTCCCCCACTACCCACAAGTAAATTGGGCCCTTCTGGTGCTGATTCCCAAGTGGGTGACTTTGTGTATGTTCTAGGACCCTGCAGGTCTCTCCAATGAACTCTTCTGTGAGGTTGGGAGTGTCTCCCACCACTGAAACCACAGGTTCTTACAGCCAGAAGTTTGTGGGGTTTCTTTTCCTGAGCTGGAACCCTGGGTTGCACAGTCTGTCTCACTCCCCAGTTGTTCCTCCTGGTTTTCCATATGCAAATGTGGGACCACCTGGTCTACCAGCCACTGCCTTACTGCACAAGCTCTCCACCCTTCCTAGTAGTCTGAATGAATGTTTGTTCTTTAACTCCTTGGTTGTTGAACTACCATACAATTCTATTTTCTTGCAATTCTTTTGTTGTTTTTTAAAGTATATTGTTGTTATTATTTTGGTTGTGTAAAGAGGCAAAGTATATTTACCTATGCTTCCATCTTGGCTGGAAGTCCTAAATCCACTTTTAGTATCTAAGACAATAGGTGGCACTCTTCTGTTTGCACATACCTGGGGTGTCGTTATCCAAGTAAACTCATAATATTTCCAAGTGAAAGCAAAGAGACATACAAATTGAACTTTATCATTATTATCATTATTATTTTTGTAAAGCTACTCATGGAACTTCAAGCATCTTGAATAGACCTAATTAGTTAAAAAACTTTTAAAATGAGAGAGAATAACTCCTTGAGGTATGCCAGGGCCCATTGGAATAACTTAAAGTTATTTTTCAGTTAAGGAAGTCTCTTAAAATTTAAACTTTGGGAAGATTTGTCAAATATACTCAACCAAAAGACCAGATAAACCTATTTGTAATTCTGGGTAAAACAAATGCATATTTTATGGTAATAAGTCTAAAATACATTAATCAAACTTAAACCAGGATTCTTATTAATTTACATAAGTATTTAATTTCTTTAAGCCAACAAATATTACACCTTAGTAATGTCATACAAAGGCAGAAAAAAAGCACTATATGTAAATACAGATGAACACATGTTACATCAAAACCATACACATCAAGACCATAATAATAATCTGAATTATTAATTTTGTAGAAAAGGCAAGGACAACTGTAGCCACTTAAGGTTTTAGCTTAAGGTTACAAACTTAAAACTTTACAAACTTCTACAACTTTCACAACCTGTGTTAATTAGGATAGGTAGCAATGAGGGGGAAATGTTAGGTTGGATAAATAGCAAACCAAGGCAGGGAGGAGGAGGGAGACATGTCTCATTTGCTAACTCAGCAGTCCTGATCCTCGTCCAGTAATATTGCCAGGTGTTCCAACATCACAGAAAACACTATGCTAATACAGGAGGAGGGGAGTCCTTGAATTTCTATAAACTGTTTCCACTATCTGTGAAAGAAAACCTTTGAAACTGTGCTTTCATCCTAAGGCATGAAAAGCCAGAAAGGGCCCATAGTGACCAAAGGAAGAAGCCCATTCACACCCCACTCCCAAATCTGGCACCACGTTTACCTGACAATCAATACGTAACTTCTTCACTGACATCCTGTCAACTACGAAAGTCCTCAGAACAAAGGACAGGGCTTGCCACCCCAGCCTTTGGTCACCCTTACTTTCACTACCCTTACCCTGCTTTTCCCTGAACCTATGCCTTTCACCCCCACCTCCACATTAACTAGGCTTGCTCTCTTCCATGATAATATATCACCAATAACTCCTGCTTGCATGCTAATAGACTCACTGATCTGTAATTCTTTAGTGCATTGGTGAGAACCAAATTTCTGGGAGTTTCTCCCATAACACCTCCTACAAAACCTTTACAACTTTCATATTTTCACAAACTTTCTTATCCATTCAGAAAAAAACTATCTTTAGAACTCACTTTCTTTCTTTTTCCTCAAAAGTATTTCTGTCTCATGGCTTCTATTACCAAAACCATGCAATTTTTTCCAATATAATTTGAATTTTAACTTTCAGAAAACTCAATTTCCAATGATAACCAAAGTAATCAGCCAGTATTCCCTAGGTTGACTTTTATGAACGTACTTCATAACCTGTAGAAACATAGGTTCCTCTATTGTCAAACATACTTTTCCTCAAGAAACAAACCTCCAAGAAAGACATTTATTAACAAGATACTCATTAACAGCTCCCAGTCTATTCCACACCCTCTCTGCAACAAAAAGCCAAAAGCAGGCAAACACAGACTTGTCTGTCTAGCAATTAATGTTTCTGTATTTAATGTTATTTCAAATATCTAGATATTCAATAACTTTTATCAAGTTTACCCACAGCTAAATAAGTTAAAATGATTTGCTAATATATGCCTAAGAGTTTTCAACCTTTTTGATAAGATTTACCTTCCAAAATTTGCAGTTTAAAAGATGATCCAGATAAGAGTTCTTGTCAACCAGGTATTTGCATTTCAAAGACAGACTTTAGTTTCAGAGTCATAGAGGGGAATAAGGGAGTAAGGAAGAGGGTGTTGGCATTTATTAGCTTCAGAAGCCTTTAACTCAGAGACAGTCTCTAAAATTTCTTATTAACCTGTTTTTATTTAATTGTTGTTCAAGTACAGTAATCTTCATTTTACCCCCATCACTCCCCCCCTCCCAGCCATCCCCACTCCCCACTTTTGATCCTACCTCTCTCTGGTTTTGTCCATGTGTCCTTTGTACATGTTCCTGAAAACCCTTCCTCCTTTCCCCCCATCATTCCCCTCCCACCACCCCTCTGGTTACTGTCAGCTTGTTCTTAATTTCAATGTTTCTGGTTATGTTTTGCTTGCTTGTTTGTTTTATTGATTAGGTCCCACTTATAGGTGAGATCATATGGTATTATTCTTTCACCAACTGGCTTATTTCACTTAGCATAATGCTCTACAGTTCCATCAAATACAAGGAACTGAGTGAGATCTTACTTTTTTAAAAAGAAGTTATTTCTGCTTTTCCCAGAAGATTCTAATTTCCAAATCAAGATGTGCTCCCATTCATTCATTTTAATTTTAGAGCTGGCATTTTTCTCATTTTGCATGCAAAAAATAAATTTAGGTATTGAAAGAAAACTGCATTTTGGCTATTTTAAGTTGATATTATTTCTGGTTAAATCTTCCTATTTCTGTAATGCACTAGCAAATCAAGCCTTCCTACTAGGATTATTAATGAGGGCTGGGGTCTGAGAGTTTCTGGCCTTGGAGACACAATTTCCCATGTCAATTTTATTTTAGGATCTATAGAGTCTGTATAAACTTCTAGTGTTTTTTGTGTAATGGGTCCAAGTGTACCGCTTATGAGACGAGCTCTATGGGACACTCAACCCTTGAGTCACCTCAACCCTCTTACATGCCTTAGTTTCTCTCCTTGGCTATCTAATAGAGCTATGAGGACTTGCAGCCCTAGGTGATCAACCTTTATGTGTGTGTCCCCAAAGAGTCCATTGTTTAATTATAGTTGAGTTGGGATTCCCTGTGGGGCCCCTGCATATCATAAGGGATGTCCCCTTGTTACAGAGCAGATATACCACTACACGCAGGGCCAAGGGGGTCATGATATAGTAGTACCGAAAGGACCCCCTACTGGGCTCCATTGTTCATTGCCTTTAGGAAAGACGTCTGTCTCTTAGTGCCAGAGATTTGTGAAAAGGAAAGGAAATATTTATTTAATGCTGTACAGACTTAAAGTAGTGACCTAATGTCTTCACTAAAATATCAAAGTCCTTTTGGACACCCATAGATGCCCATAGTGCTTCCTTCTCCCCTGTCCTAATTCAGGGTACCATAACTCAGGAAAAGAAGCAAATGTCCGGGATCCACGATCCTGACAATGTCAACTGTGTCACTGTCCAGGCAGGATCACTAATTAATCCAAAGCCATGTGGCACCTTCTCATGGCCTACTACTGGCAAGAGTTCTTTCACCCTTCTTCCAGGAAAAGTCTCTCCTGCTTCCCAGGCCACACAGCCAAAGGAAGCACCCCAAAGCCACGTGGTCCTCTTCTACCAGAGCTGCAAGGGTCTCCATTCTGGCCAAAACTGCATGGTTCTTCTCTCCACCAAAGCTGTGGGGGTCTGCACTCTGGTGAAAACGTGTGTATATCCTTCTAATGGCTGCTGTGTCTGGGTTTAAATCCCCGCACCAATCTTCCTCTGTACCCCTATTTCCAACTCCTCCTACAATCAGTTACACATGCCAGCATTCCCATATCCTTTCAGATTTACTGGGCTGCCACAGTGGGTCTGGGCAGGTGTGTCCCCAATGTCATGGAGCCAATCTTCTCCAAGCTCTCACACAGGTGCCATCACCTAGGGGACCTGCCCCCCAGTTACATCCTGGGGAAGAAATCCCTTTCCATCCCCCTGGCTCAGAGCAGGGCCACAGCTATTTAACATATCTATGCAACCAGTTAAAGGTTATAGATATGTTAAATGACCATGTCATGGATTAGCTGCAAAGCTGTGGCTGTACAAAACAGCTCTGCATGTTCCTGCTCCATGTGTCCCTTCCCCCAACTCACACCTGAGTGAGGAAGGGGTGAGGACATCTTATCTGTCTTTCTAATATTTCCTGGACACCCTGAGTTCTGGGCCCCATTCCAAATCCCTATTTGCCCCTGCCCTTGGCTGCACCCTGTATCACCCTGACACCTCCAGAAAGATTCTTAGTCACCTAAGAATACCTGAGATTCAAGCTGGAAGGGAAAAGTACCTCTTGTCTTAGGAGCTAAACATGAACAAGTTCAGGTTCTCATTTATCCAGCAAAAGGTTTTTGTGCAGACTTTTAGAAAGCGATTCTAATTGAAAAGCCAAAATTCAAAAACCAGCCACCCATTTCCCTCCAGTCTTGCCTTAGCCTGGGTACTCTCTCAACTCTTAAACTTTATTTCTACCTCAAGAATTTAAAAAGACAGCTAAAATAAAGTCAGGGCCTCATACCTTAAAACAGGAAGATCTGGAATTCCAATGGAAACACACATAAGTTCAACCTTTGCAAAATAAGGAGCCAGTGGAGCTCAATGCACCCTTGCTGGATTCCTAACCCCAGGTCCAGCTCCACAGGTTGGTCCTGGGTGCGCTTCTTTGGAATCCTGCCAACTATACCAAGTAAATGTCAATGTAAGAAACATTCAAACCTGTAGAGGAAATTTTTTTTACTTTATTTGAGCCAAATTGATGACAATTATTAGGAAGCAAAATCTCAACAAACTGAGAAATACTCCAGAGAATGGCAGTTTAGCACCTTATTTTATACATTACAATGAAAAGAGGAGCCATAAGGGGTTACAAGAAATCCATTGGTGATAGATTAAGGAGATGGTGATGTCCACAGAAACTTTTCTGTCTATATATTATTCATTCATTCTCTCTGAGCATTTGAAATTATTGATCTCTGCTATTGCCTTCGGTCATCTCTGACTTCTATGACTCTGCTCTTCCCATTTTTTTCTGGCTCTCATTTTGGGGATCTTTTTTCATCATTAGTTTCCTACTGTTAATAATACTTTAAAAGCAAAGTTTGTGGCATCATTTACTTTGAGAATGGAAGAAAAGAGCCCATGTGAATTGAATTGACAAATTAAAAGCTAATTCTTCTCAATAACAATATCAAGATTTTTTGACAAGATAAACTTATTTCAAAGTTCATATGAAAAATGAACAAAGAAGAATAAGTAATGTAAAAAAATCTTAAAAGGAGGAGGACAACAAGGTGAAAATAGTGGTTCTACCAGATATTAAATCATATTATAAAGCTTCAATAACTATAACATGTCACCAGAACATGAATAGTCAAAACAGTGGTTCAGAATAGGAAATCTGGAAGCAAATACAATATACACAGGAACTCTGATTTCGATAAGGAGAGAGCCAAACCAATGGATAAGGATGGACTACTCTCAAATTTTTAACATCCCTTTCCTGTATTTTCTATCTTTCTTTTGTCTTCTTTCCCTGGTGTATAAATACACTTAAGTGTCTCATTAAAAATCAGAAAACAGACAACACTCCCTTTCTTTCTGTATCACCTTAGTTAACTAATCTCTCAACACTTTCCTTCCAAGTTGTTTTGAAAGAATAATTTTTACAGTCTCTACTTCTTCCCATTGAAAAAATGTTTTAAAAACCTATATTGGTTTATTTTTAGTTATGAAGTAAGACAATACAGAAGACTAAGCATTGTAATAATGTTTTTTTTACTATGAGAAGAAAAATGTTGTGATTAAAATTGGTTATCTCTGTCCTGACTAGTATGTCCTGACTAGTTGGTTGGGCTTTGTCCCACAAAGCAAAAGGTCACCAGTTTGAATCCTGGTCAGAGCACATACCTGGGTTGTGGGTTGAGTCCCCAGTTGGAGCACATGTGAGAGGCAACTAATCAATGTTTCTCTCGCATCGATGTTTCTCTCCCTCTCTCTCTCTCCTTTCCCTTCTAAAAGTAAGTAAATAAAATCTTTTAAAAAATTGCTTATGTCAAGAATGAACTTACAAGGATCTTTGTAGTATAAACCTGTACTATCCAGTACAACAGCCACTAGCCACATGTGGCTATTGAGCACTTGAACTGTGACTAGGCTGAACTGAGACGTACTGTAAGATACAGACTGGATTTCAAAGACAGTGAGTGAACAAAGAGCCAGTGAAATGACTCTTGAATAATCTTTTCTGTTTATTGCACATTGAAATGATAACATTTTAAATAAAATATAATAAGATTAATTTCACATCTTTCTTTTTACTCTATTTAATGCGGCTGCTGGAAAATTTTAAATTTCATTTGTGCTTACATTATGCTTCTACTGGATAGCACTGGTTTAAATAGTTTGTGTATGGTTTGAATTTTACAAAAGTGAGCATATGTTAGTTTCACATTCAAACTAAAAGATGCTTTCATTTTTTTTGTTATATTATGGTAAAACTTACAGCATAAAATTTACCATCTTATCTATTTTATTTCAGGGCAATCATTTAATTATTACAATGATAAGACATGACATTTTTTCATATCACTATTACATTTATTCTAAGGATAACAATGCTTCCTCTAATAAACATTACTTGTTCCTTTTAAAACATGTTATTTCTTATGATAGACATTTTGGGTATATTTAATAAAATAAAAAATTATAAAACATTCCAATTATTTTACTAAGCAAAGTATCTAATTTTATAAAATTTACAAACAACTTTTGATTTTAGTAATGGAAACAATGAAGTTATTTCACTTCTTGATATTAAACAATAACAACTCCCCAAGACATGCACTACAACTATGTAATAGGTTCTGTTATCAATATGATGGTCTTTTCATTTTCTATATTATGTTCTCACTTTAAATTAAGTTCTACTTATTGAAATAAAAGCAGGCAAAGACAATGAACTGGCAGTTCATTAAAAGAAGGAATATAATGTCCCTGATGAACATAGATGCTAAAATTCTCAACAAAATATTAGCAAACCAAATAAAACAATGCATCAAAAAGATTATATGCCATGATCAAGTGAAATTTATTCTGGGAATGCAAGGTATAACCTTCACACATCAATAAATGTGACACACCATATAAACAAAATTAAGGATGAAAACCACATGATCTTATCAATAGATGCAGGAAACCTTTTGATAAAATCCAGCACCTATTTATGATAAAAAAAAATCTCAGCAAAGTGGGATTCAAGGGAACATACGTAAACATCATAAAGGTCATATATGACAAACCCACTGCCAGCATCATACTCAATGGGCAAAAACTACAAGCATTCCCCTTAAGATCAGGAATAAGACAGGAATGTCCACTTTCACCACTCTTATTCAGCATAGTACTGGAAGTCCTAGCCACAGCAATCAGGCAAGAAGAAGAAATAAAAGGCATCTAAATTGGAAAGGAAGAAGTAAAACTGTCTTTATTTGTAGATGACATGATACTACATGTAGAGAACCCTAAATATTCTACCAAGAAACTCCTAGAACTGATAAATGGATTCAGTAAAGCAGCAGAATACAAAATTAATATTCAGAAATCAGTTACATTTTTATATGCCAATAATGAACTATCAGAAAGGGAAATTAAGAAAACAATCCCATTTGCTACAAAAAGAAAAAAATGCCTAGGGATAAATCTAACCAAGGAGATAAAAAGACTGTACTTGGAAAATTATAAGACACTGAAGAAAGAAATTAGAGAAGATACAAATAAGAAGAAGCACATACTGTGTTCATGGATAGGAAGAATCAACTTCATTAAAATGTTCATGCTACCCTAAGTGATCTATAGATTCACTGCAATCCCTGTTAAAATACCAATGACATAGTTCACATAACTAGAAACAATATTTCAAAAATTTATATGGAACCACAAAAGGCCCCAAATAGCAAGAGCAATCCTGAGAAAGAAGAACAAAGCTGGAGGAATTCATGCTGCCTAATATCAAACTATACTACAAGGCCACAGTAATCAAAACAGCATGGCCCTGGCATCAAAACAGACATATAGATCAAGGGAACAGAATAGAGAGCCCAGAAATAAACCCACATCTTTATAGTCAATATTCAACAGGGGAAGCAAGCACATAAAATGGGCTAAAAATAGTTTACTCAACAAGTGGTGTTGAGAAAATCAAGTAAATGTGTGCAGAAAAATAAAACTAGACCACCTCTTACATCACACACAAGAATAAATTCAAAGTAGAATGAAGACTTAAATTTTAGACCCAAAACCATAAAATTCCTAGAAGAAAACATATGTAAATGCAATTCAGTAGATATTCCCTAGTACCTCCTTTATGTCTTGCACAAGGCTGGGTCCAGGAAATGGCAAGGCCAATAAGACAGTCTTTTTCCCCAAGGATGTTACAAATTGATGTATAGGCCTGGCATATAAATGCTCATAAAGATAAATGCATGTTATTGTGGCTGATGCCAAGTGTAGAATCCACAAGTTTCTCCAATCCCTCCTTCATACTGGTGCCAGAGGGATCTTTCAAAGTAAGATAAAATCCAAACTGCCTGACTGCACCTAGCAAGCCTCCCTTCCTATCCATGACCTTGCCTTTATCCTCTACTTTGGCCTTCTTCCCCCCTATTCTTTAGCTATCTTTGAGTGTTCCAGGATTTGTCATGTTTCCAGGCCTTTGTGTTTGCTTTTCTGCCAAAAAAGCTTTTTTCTTACTTGTGTACATCTGATGTGCTTCTTCACAATTTAAACATTACCTCCTCCATGAAACCTCCCCTGCCCGCTTAGGTTAGACAATCACACTCCTTCTCTTGTCCCATTATACTTGGAAACTACTTTTATTATGGCACTTGCCACAACCAAATGTCTAGGTTCATTTATTTTATAAAAACCTTTATTGAGATATAATTCACATATCATACAATTCATTAAAGTGTACAAATCTGTGGTTTGTATTGTATACACAGAATTATGCATCCATCACAATTTTAAAACACTTTGCCTCAAAGAGAAATCCCACATCCCTTATCCACCAACCCTCAACTCCTCCTTTCCCCCCAGCTCTAGGAAACCTCTAATCTCTACCTTCTGTCCCTATAGATTTGCCTCTTCTGGACATTTCATACAAATGAATAATATGTGGTGTTTTGCAACTAAACATTTTTCTTAAAATAATGTTTTCAAGACTCATCTGTGTTGGCCAGGTAGCTCAGTTGGTTAGAGCATCATCCCAATACACAACGGTTGTGGGTTTAATCCCCAGTTGAGGCACATACAAGAAGCAAGCAATGAATGGCATGGATAAACCCACAACGGTTGTGGGTTTAATCCCCAGTTGAGGCACATACAAGAAGCAAGCAATGAATGGCTCTCTCTCTCCCTTCCTCTTTCTCTTTTGAAGCTAGTTCCTAGAATCCTTATGCAAATGTGCTGTTAATCTACAAGCTACATATTGCCAAGTGTCAACATTTACAGAAAGTGTCAAAAGAATGTTGGGGTGTGTTATAATTTCTCAGTTACACCAGCACTAATATCAGCCAGCCTTAGTTCACAGCTTGGCCTCACCTGGGCACTTCCAAGCCTAGCACAGGTAGCAGCCACTTACAGATCACATTGTAGCTCATGCTGGGTGGCCCCAGGCAGAACACAGGTGGTGGGTAACCATGGCTTGTACCTTCTGAAAAGCCCCAGTACAAGTAGACCCAGTACACAGCTTTAGATCACAACAAATCATCACCACCCAATAACCTCCACACGCAACATGCTCTAAGGGTGGACTCAGCATGCACAAGAGCCCTGCTGAAGTAAGTCCAGCTCTTTGGTGCAGGCGCCTGCACAGCAGATCCTCCACAGTGGTTGTGAGTTGGTGGTCAGAGGGTGGTGGTCATGGCCAGTCCTTGCATCTGATCAACCTGCATGTAAATCCCTCCCACTGACCTGCCAATAACAATCAAGGCTCACCTACAACAGGAAAGTGTACACAGCCTACAAATGGTTTTCACCTCAAGTGTCCAGCTTGGGTAATCAAGGGAGGCTGTACCACTAGCTCCTAAAGGACATCTAGTACATTAGCCCACTCTACCAAGCCTGGGAGATAGTTCTACCTAATATGTAGAAATGAATGCAGGGAGATTGCTAAAATGAGGAGACAAAGAAAAGTGGCCCAAATGATAGAACAGAACAAAACACCAGGAAAAAAAACTGAACAAAATAGAGACAAGCAATCTATTTGATGCAGAGTTCAAAACTCTGGTTATAAGGATGCTCAATGCACTTAGTGAGAAAATCAACAGCATAAAAAAGGACCAGTCAGAAATGAAGGCTACACTAACTAAAATGAAGAATAA
Source organism: Anoura caudifer (assembly GCA_004027475.1). NCBI lineage: Eukaryota > Metazoa > Chordata > Mammalia > Chiroptera > Phyllostomidae > Anoura > Anoura caudifer. The sequence goes on from PVKU01006019.1 coordinate 91,613, forward strand.
TTTACATGGAGTCAACAGTAGAGTAGCTGAAGCAGAGAATCAAATCAGCAATTTAGAATAAAGAAAAAATACCCAATCAGAACAGCATAAAGAAAAAGAATCCAAAAATATGATGATAGTGTAAGGAGCCTCTGGGACAACTTCAAGTGTACCAACATCATGAGGGTGCCAGAGGGAAAGAGAGAGAGCAAGAAATTGGAAACCCATTTAAAAAAAATAATGACAGAAAACTTCCCTATCTTGGTGAAGGATATAAACATACAATTCTAGGAATGCAGACAATCCCAAACAAGAGGATCCCAAAAAGGCCCACACCAAGACACATTATAATTTAAACACCAAAGGTAAATATAAAGACAGAATCCTAAGAGCAGCAAGACAAAGACAGTTAATTACCTGCAAGGGATCCCCCATAACAATGTCAGCGATTGCTCAAAAGAAACACTTCAGACCAGAAGGGATTGCCATGAAATATTCAAAGCGATTAAAAAAAAAAAAAAAAGCAAAACCTACAAACAAAACTATTCTATCCAGCAAGGCTATCATTTAAAATTGAAGGTGAATAAGCCAGATGGTGAAAGACAAATACCATATGATCTCACCTATAAATGGAACCTAATCAACAAAACAATTAAGCAAGCAAAATATAACTAGAAACATTGAAATAAAGAACAAACTGATAGTACCCACAGGGGAGAGGGGACAGGGATAATGGGGGAAAATAGGGGAAGGTCCATCAAGGAATATGTGTAAAGGACACATGGACAAAGCCAAAGGGGGGTAGGTTCAAGGGTGGAAGGTGGGGATGGGTGGGGTAGGGTGCTGTGGTGGGGTGAAAATGGAGACAACTTGTACTTGAATAACAATAAAAAATAAATAAAATAAAATCAAGATGAAATAAAAAGATTCTTAGACAAAAATGTTTTAAAAATTAAGAGTGCATTACCACCAAACCAGTATTATATGAAATGTTAAGGGGGAAGGGTTATCAGGAACATGTATAAAGGACACATGGACATAACTGAAGGGGGGTAAGATCAGTGGTGGGAAGTGGGGATGGCTGGGTAGGAGGGAGCGGGGGTGAAATGGAGGCAACTGTACTTGAACAACAATACAAAATTTGGGAAACAAAAGCTCTTTAAGAAGTAAAAATGATAAAAAGTTTGAACAATAACATGGCTATAAATATACATCTATCAACAATTGAGTCTAAAAAACAAATTAATGAACAAGAAGAACAGAAACAGACTCATAGATACAGAGAAAATTTTGATAGCTGCCAGATGGGATGGGTGTCAGGAGGATGAATGAAAAAGGTAAGGGGATTAAAAAGTACAAATTGGTTTTTACAGAAATCATGGGAAGGTAAATTACAGCATATGGAATATATTCAATAATATTCCAATAACTTTATATGGTGTTAGATGGTTCCAAAATTTATCAGGATGATCACTTGGTTAGTTATGTAATGTTTAATCACTGGGGTATACACCTGAAATTGATATAGTAATGTACATCAACTGTAATTGAAAAATAAAAATAATTAAAAACTAAAACTTATGAATTGTTTAAAAAAATAAGAAATGTCCAGGACTTCCGGCCAAGATGGAGGCATAGGTAGACATACTGTGTCTTCTCGCACAACCAAAATAAGGACAACAATTTAGAAACAAAAAACAACCAGTACCAACAGAAAGTTGAACTGTATGGAAGTCCAACAACCAAGGAGTTAAAGTAGACACATTCCTCCAGACCAGTAGGAGGGGCAGAGTTGGGTGGAGAGGGGTCGCTGCAAAGAGGCAACAAGTGGACACAGCAAGGCGGCAGACTATGGAGGGGCAAAGCGCACCAGGTGGCTGGTGGACCAGGTGGTCCCACATTTATGTGCAGATAAACCAGGTGAAACAAGGGAGGGAGACAGACTGCGCAACCCAGGGTCCCAGTGCGTGGAAGTAAAACCTCAAAACACCAATTGAAAACACCCGTGGGGACTGAAGTGCCAAGAGAAACTCCCAGCCTCACAGGAGAGTTCAATGGAGAGACCCACAGGATCCTAGAATGTACACAAACCCACCCACATGGGAATCAGCACCAGAAGGGCCCAATTTGCTTGGGGGAAGTGGGAGAAGTGACTGAAATCCATCAGAGTGAAGTAAGCGCCACTGTTTCCCCTTGGACCCCTTCCCTACATGCAGCATCACAACCCAGTGACTGGGTTGCCCCACCCTGGTAAACACCTAAGGCTCTGTCCCTCCCTACACAACACTCCAATCAAGACAAAAAAAAAAAAAAAAAAAAAACAAAAAAAAAAAAAAAAAAAAAAAAAAAAAAAAAAAAAAATGGCCCAAGTGAAAGAACAGATCAAAGCTCCAGAACAAACACAACTAAGTGACAAAGAGATAGCCAACCTATTAGATGCACAGTTCGAAACACTGGTAATCAGGATGCTCACAAAATTGGTTGAATTTGGTCACAAATTAGATAAAAAATGAAGGCTACACTAAATGAAATAAAGGAAAATGTACATGGAACCAATAGTGATGGGTAGGAAACTGGGACTCAAATCAATGGAGTGGACCAGAAGGAAGAAAGAAACAACCAAACAAAAAACAAGGAGGAAACAAGAATTCAAAAAAAATGAGGAGAGGCTTAGGAACCTCCAGGACATCTTTAAACATCCCAACATCCGAATTATAGGGGTACCAGAAGGGGAAGAGGAAGAGCAACAAGTGGAAAACTTATTTGAACAAATAATAAAGGAGGACTTGCATAATCTGGCAAAGGAAATAGACTTCCAGGAAGTCCAGGAAGCTCAGAGAGTCCCAAAGAAGTTATACCCAAGGAGGAATACACCAAGGCACATCACAATTGCATTACCCAAGATTAAAATGAAGGAGAGAATCCTAGAAGCATCAAGAGATAAGGAGGCCATTACCTACAAAGGAGTTCCCATCAGACTGTCAGCTGATTTCTCAAAAGAGACCTTGCAGGCAAGAAGGGGCTGGAAAGAAGTATTCCAAGTCATGAAAGGCAAGGACCTACATCCAAGATTGCTCTATCCAGCAAAGCTTTCATTTAGAATGCAAGGGAAGATAAAGCGCTTCTCAGATGAGGTCAAGTTAGAGGAGCTCATCATCACCAAGCCCTTATTATATGAAGTGTTAAAGGGACTTATCTAAGAGAAAGAAGATGAAAAACATGTACAGTAAAATGACAGCAAACTCCCAATTATTAACAACCACACCTAAAACAAAAACAAAACCAAACTAAGCAAACATCTAGAAGAGGAACAGAACCACAGAAATGGAGAGCAAATGGAGGGTTAGCAACAGGGGAGTGGGAGGAGAGAGGGGGAAAATGTACAAATAATAAGCAGCATAGAAGGTAGGTAGAAAATAGACAGGGAGAGGGTAAGAATCTTATGGAAAATGTAGAAGCTAAAGAACTTATATGTGTGACCCATGGGCATGAACTAAAGGGAGGGAATGTGGGTGGGAGGAGGTGTGCAGGGTGCAGGGGAATGAAGGGGGGGAATTGGACAACTGTAATAGCATAATCAATAAAATATATTTTTTAAAAAATAAATGTCCAAATTTGCAGAAACTTTTTTACCAAACTGACAATTTTGGGGAAGCAAAATTTCATCAGCTTGAAAAAATGCCCTTGAAAATGGCAGTTTCACCACTTTTTTTATACATTAGAATCAAATGAAAAGATGTAAGGGGCTTACATGATACCCATTGGTAATAGATTAGGGAGGTAAAAGAAAGGAAAGCAGGCAAATCTCTGAGATTGGATAAAAAGTAAAATGGATAGACAATACTTTTTTACATTGGTGGGTATAGGATAGTTAACATTTATGCACATAGAGTATGTGGGAGAACTAGATAACAATGTAGGCTCTTGTGGTCTTGTGTTCTGGTAGGAAATTGTGCTCTGAAAGGTCTGAAAAAAAAAAAAAGGATTACTCTGATTTATCAAAGGTATCCCATATGCAAAAAGAGAATAGAAAGGTTCAGTTAGGTAAAAATTGACTTGTGTCAAGGAAGACACCAGCCTAGAACATGACTACCTGTCATGACTCACTTCTACTGAGGAAGTTTTAATTTCAGACCAACCAATGTGCTTACCTTAGGTTTCTGAGTTTGTAAATCCACCAAGCAGGCTTCTCTTGAGCTTTTCAGTTTAGTATGTGGCTCCCTTTTCATACATATCCATCTAAAATTGGTGGTTATTTTGCAATTGCAAAAACACAATATTCAACTGCTTTGTGTAGCTGGGTAGCTTCACACAAGATAAATGTCTTTTATTCCAACATATTGACAGATTTTTGTATCCTATGAAAATATATTTGCCCCTACGATGCTATAGATTTTTTTTTTTTTTTTAAGAATTTAGAATGTTGCCCTGACTGGTGTGGCTCAGTTGGCTGGGTGTTTTCCGCAAAGTGAAAAAGATTGCAGGTTTGATTCCCAGTCAAAGCATATGCCTGGGTTGCAGGTCTGGTCCCCACTCAGGGCAGATAAAAGAGACAACTGATCAATGTTTCTCTCTCACATCAGTGTTTCTCTCCCTTTCTTTCTCCTTCCATTCCCCTCTCTTTAAAAGTAAATAAGTAATTTTTTAAAATTTAGAATGTTGAACATGGGGTGCAGGTGGGAGGCAGGAGCAGTTAGAAGCTTTTAACTACCATGAAAAAATGTCATAGTTTATGCTTGAACATATAATTTTATCAGTGATATATATTTTTCTTTCTTTGTCCTTTTTGCTGTTTGTAGTGACTGTTTCAGAGTTCAAAATTACAAATTTTATTTTGAAGTAAAAAATAAAATTGTCTATTTTAATTTATAATACTGAATTTCCAGATAAAATAAAAATATATAGCAGTTGAGGTCTTGACCAGTGTAATAATAAAAAAAAACAAGGATGTATGAATAATGGAATGATGATTGCCTTATACACAAAATTCAAAATGATCAAAGGAAAAACTCGTAGGAGAGTTTCATTAGGTGGGCAGATAAGGTTTTAATGAGCAATAATTACTAGCTTTTCTATGCAAAGGAACATTGAATTAGAAATTAAATGCAAAATAATCCCCCAAAACCTAGGAAAAAATACCATCTTAATCAGTAAATCCAACCAATCCAAGGCCTAATGGAGCTTAAAAAGTGAATTCTAAAAAACTTCTAAAGATAAAATAAATAGCCCTTACCAGTGTGGCTCAATTGGCTGGGTGTCAGCCTGCAAACCAAAAGGTTAGCCAGTTTGATTCCCAGTCACCGCACATGCCTGCATTGTGAGTTTGGTCCCAGATCAGGGCATGTATGGGAGGCAACCCAATTGATGCTTCTTTCTCACAACGATGTTTCTCTCCCTCCATCCCTTCCCCTGTTTCTAAAAATAAGTAAATTCATTTTTAATCAGTTAATTAATTAATGTCTTCTGTTTTAAAAAAAAGAAAGGTAAAATAAATAAAATATGCCTAAAAATGTCAAAAGAATAGAATAATGAAACATACTGTCCTATCACATGTAAAATGCCAGCAGCTTTGAAATGAAATAGTGTGGTTTTGGCACTTGTGGAGGCAACTTGACCAGTGGAACTGAACACATGACAAAGGTCATAGTTCAAGAATGTACAGAAAGAACAGATAATGTTTGAAATGATTTTGAGACAGCTGTCCTTAAAGAAAAACTGGTATGTCATCCCAGTTTGAGTCACTTTTTCTTAAAAACTTTTGCATTGTTAGGAACCTAATATTATGCAGCAGAAAAAAACAAGGAGCTACTACCCTTTGCGACAGCACGGACGGAACCAGAGAGCAATATGCTAAGTGAAATAAGCCAGGCAGTAAGGAACAAATACCATATGATCTCACATTTAAGTGGAACCTAATCAACAAAACAAACAAGCAAGTAAAATATAACCAGAGACATAAAATTAAGTACAAACTGACAGTAACCAGAAGGGAGGTGGGAGGGGATAATGGGGGGAAAAGGGGGAAGGGTTTTCAGGAATAACTATAAAGGACACATGGAAAAAATCAAGGGATGTTGCAAACAGGGGAGGGAGGTGGGGGTGGCTGGGTTGGGGAAGGGAGTGGTGGGGGGAAAAAGCAGACAACTGTATTTGAACAACAATAAAATAAAAAATTAAATTGAATTTTAAAAAAAGAACCTAAATGAAAGTGCACATGTCCACTCATAAACTGATTTTTCAGTTGACTGCAGTTCAATTTGAGGCAGGTTAGGAAATTCCCTGGCAAATGGAATGAGGAGACTAAGACAAATTGCTGAAAGAAATGGCAGAAATAACAAGGCAGTTGGAATAGGTGGACAATTAACAGCCAGCTAATAATCCACAAGACCCTATCCTTCCTAACTAAAGATTCCTAAGAGAAAATGGTTTAAATTACCTTAGGGAGATAAATACCCAAAAAAGCAATTAGAGCCAGGCTAATCCAAGAAAAACATGAAACCAACCTTGATACCACTATATACTCATTTTGATACATCAGTACACTTAATAACACACCTAGAAATCTAATGAATATTTTATTAAGATCCCCCCTAGGACACCCCCAAATTCCAAACTACAGAACATAGATAAAACCTTCAGGACAAAGGATGCAAGCATGCACTCTTCTTTGAGCATGCCTGCGCATCCCTTTTCTCAGGTATGTACTTTGCTTCTTCTATCCTAAGCTTGAAGCATCTCCACAAGACCTGCACCCAGGGGAGCAATGGGCAGCAGTGGCTTATCCCAGGCTCACACCCTGATCATGTCTCCAGGGATACTTCCTTTTCTTCACTGTCCCAAGCTTTAATAAACTTATTCTCACTTTCACATGGGCTCATGTCTTGAAAGATTTTCTGCACAAGTCAAGAACCTGGACATGTGAAAAATTCTAGACCATGCCAGAGCAGGGCCAGCCCACAACTGGACCAGTCTGGTAACAAATTGACCCATGCAGTTCAAACCCACATTGTTCAAAGGTCAACTCAAAAGGTCAATGCTCCTAACCCCTGAACCTCCATGTTGCTCAAGGGTTAACTTGAAGAAAGAAGTACCAGAAGAAATCAAAAGAAGAATTTTTTTGGATTTGGAAAGATGGTGGCAAGAAAGGTAGGAGTGGAGTCCACTTCCCCCTGTGCACAGGTGGAACACCTAGCTGATCTTCTGAGGAAAAGAGCAAACAGTCAATGGTATCCCAGCATATATAAAGGTTGGAGGCCAAAATTGTAGAGGACATTGAAAAATCAGGTGGTAAGGAGATTGTTTTAGGACAATAAGGTCCCTGGGACCAGAGCAGGGACCAGGGCGGCTGCAGCCCAGGCCCAGAGCCTGCCAGGCCAGCTGCAGGATTCTTGGAAGACAGTCAGGTCAACAGCTCCCTCCCCTGCCAAACAGGGAGGATAGAGCAGCACCAGGATGGACCTGGGTACCTGAAGTTACTAGAAGGAATAAAGATGAAGTGGCAAACACACAGTGGCAGTGTACACCCACTGAGACTGTGGATGCCATCTGGGTCTTTACCACAGAAACTGGGGAACCAGGTGATGCATAGAGAAGGGAGAAGAGTTTTGGCTAGAAGAAAGAGTAGCTAGTTGGTGAAATATCACAGTTAACACTATACTTATTTTAAGGATCTCCCATCTCTTCTTTACATGTTGGTACTTTAAATCCCATAGAATACACTCCCCCTGTCTTAATCCATTTTGCCTTCCCCCTCCAACTGATCACATAAAATAGTAGTAGGTGGGAGCTGTAAACATCAGTACATCTACTGGAGGAGAGAACCTACCAACAAAGGAATCACTAACAGATAATAATGGAAGATGGTGAAGTAGTGAGTGGAAGCAACACTAACCTCCACCCTAGACCAATCTGGAAGTACAACTAAACAGTGGAGAAATTACCAAGAACAAACAACTGAGCAATAGCGAGAGAATAGTCTCAAAACCTCAGATGGACAGAAGAACCACCTTTGACACAACCTGTCTGCACTTGCATAACAGCATACAAGATGTAGTGGACAGAGTGACCCTCAGTTAACCAGCTGGAAAGAAGGACCCACCAAAGAAAGACCCAACAACAATCAAAACCCAAAGACATACAGAGAGACAACATAAATGACAGCCCAGTAGAGGCAATTTCAGGAGATCAAGGAGACTGCACCACTGATGCTCACAGGTCTCCTACCATAGAATTTCACAGTACAAACCTAGGGAGTCAGAACAGATAAATTTTAGAAGCGGAGGCTAACAAGAAGAGTCTCACAAACAATGGGAAGATAAACAAACTCTAAACAAAAGGAAAGGAGGAAGCCTCAGAAAAAATGTTAAATGAAATGGAGGCAAGTCAACTATCAGATATTGAGTTCAAAGCAATGGTTATCAGGAAGCTCAATGAGTTCACAGAGAATTACCAAAAACTACAGGGGATCTATGGTGAACTTGCTGCAAATGATATAAACATGAAGAAGGAAATAGAAACTACCAACAAGGGCCAAGAGGAAATGAATAATACAATTTCTGTATTGAAGAACACAGTAGATGGAATCAAAAGCAGATGAATAAAGCAGAGGATCAAATCAGTAACCTGGAGGACAAGGTAGGAAAACACACCCAGAAGGAGCAATAAATGAAAAACAGATGCAGAAAGAAAAAAGAGGTGTTAGGAGAATTGCAGGACAACATGAAACATGATAATATGCGTATAATAGGGATACCAGAAGGAGAAGAACAAGGGATAGAAAGCCTCTTTGGAAAAGTAATGATGGAAAATTTCCCTAATTTGATGAGAGAAAAAGTCACACAGAGAGACACAGAGTGTCCAATCAAGAGGAACCCAAAGAGCCCCACTTCAAGACACATCATAATTGAAATGGCAAAATTCCAAGACAAAGACAGAATCTTAAAGGCAGCAAGTGAGAAACAGGAAGTAACATACAAGGGAGACCCAATAAGAGTAGCAGCTGACTTCTCAATGGAAAGGCTCCAAGCCAGAGGGAATGGGAAGGAATATTCCAAGTAATGAAAAAGAAAGGCCAGCAACAAACTATGCTATCCAGGAAGGCCCTGAATTAAAATGAGGAGTTTCCCAGACAAAAGAAGACTCGAAGAATATACTTCCTCCAAACCAGCTCTGCAAGAGATACTAAATGGTCTACTTGAAGAAAAGGAAAAAAAAAAGAGTAAGAGAGAGAGGACCACAGGTACAAAGGAAGTAAAATGGCAATGAGTAAGTACCTATCAAAAATAACCTTAAATGTAAATGGATTAAATGCCTAATCAAAAGACATAGAATAGCTGAATGGATAAGAAAGCATGGCCCACACATATGCTGCCTACAAGAGACCCACCTCAGGACAAAAGACCTACACAGGCTGAAAGTGAAGGGCTGAAAACAAATATTCAAAGCATATGGTCAGGAGAAAAAACCTGGGGTAGCAATATAACAATACTCATATCAGACAAAGTAGACTTCAAAAAAAGGGCCATAAAAAGAGATCCAAAATGTCAATTCAAAATACTCAAGGGAAGAATCCACCAAGAAGACATAAACATTGTAAATATATATGCACCCAACCGAGGAGCACCCAAATACATAAAGAAAACCTTGAAGGACTTCAAGAAAGCTATTCACAGCAACACAGTTATAACAGGGGATTTCAACACCCCACTGTCAAAACAAAATATCAATGAAGATATTGCAGCACTGAACAGTGTCCTAGTTCAAATGAACTTAACTGATATATATAGAGCCTTTCATCCCAAAGAAGCAAAATACACGTTCTTTTCAAATGTATGTGGAATATTTTCAGAGACAGACCACATGATAGGACACAAAACAAGCCTAAACAAATCCAAAAAAAATGAAACCATATCATGCATTTTCTCTGACCACAAGGGACTGAAACTAGAAACCAACCTCAAGGAAAAAACTCAAAAACACTCAAACTTATGGAGAATGAATAAGCACATTATTAAACAATGAATGGGTCAAGAATGAGATCAAGGAAGAAATCAAAAAGTTTCTGGAAACAAATGAAAATGAACTCACAACAACCCAAAATTATGGGATACAGTAAAGGGACACAGACACATACACCAATGGAACAGAATAGAGAACCCAGAAATGAACCCAAGTCTCTATGGTCAATTAATACTCAACAAGCGGGGGCAGAACCATAAAATGGAGTAAAAATAGCCTCTTCAACAAATGGTGCTGGGAGAGCTGGACAGCTGCAAGCAAAAAAAAAAAAAAAGAAAAAGAAAAAGAAAAGAAACTCGATCACCAACTTACACCATACAAAAAAATAAATTTGAGGTGGATAAAAGATTTAAATATAATTTGTGACACCATAAAAGTTCTGGTGGAAAACATAGGCAGGAAAATCTCAGATATTCTGTGCAGCAATATTTTCACTGATATGTCCCTTAGAGCAAAAGACATAAAGGAAAGAATAAACTAATGGGATTCATCAAATTAAAAAGCTTCTGCGTGGCCAAAGAAAACAGCATTAAAATGAAGAGAGAACCAACTATATTGGAAAACATATTTGCCACTGACAGCTCAGATGAGGGTTTAATTTCCAAAATATATAAAGAACTCTTGCCCTGACTGGTGTAGCTCAGTGGATTGAGTGCGGGCCTGTAAACCAAAGAGTCGCTGGTTCAATTCCCAATCAGGGCACATGCCTGGGGTGCAGGCCAGGTCCCCAGTGGGGGCCACGTGAGAGGCAACCACACATTAATGTTTCTCTCCTTCTCTTTCTCTCTCACTTCCTCTTCTCCAAAAATAAATAAATAAGATATTTATAAAAAAAAGAACTCTCATGACTCCACTCCAGGAAGACAACCCAAATAAAAGACTTGAACAAACACTTCTCCAAGGAGGACATACAGAGGGTCCAGAGACATATGAAAAGATGCTTAGCATCACTAGAGAGATGCAAATTATAGCCACAACGAGATACCACTTCACACCACTGAGAATGGCCACCATAAACAAAGCAACAAACAACAGGTGTTGGAGAGGATGTGGGGAAAAGGGAAACCTAGCACCCTGTTGGTGGGAATGCAGACTGATGCAGCCTCTGTGGAAAAACAGTATGGAATTTCCTCAGAAAATTAAAAATGGAACTGCCTTTTGACCTGGCACTTCCACTGCTGGGATTATATCCTAAGAACCCTGAAACACCAATCCAAAAGAACCTATGCACCCCAATGTTCATAGGAGCACAATTTAAAATAGCCAAGTGCTGGGAGCAACCTAAGTGCCCATCAGTGAATGAGTGGATCAAAACACGATGGTACATTTACACAATAAAATACTATGCAGCAGAGAAAGCAGGAGCTCCTACCCTTTGTGACAGCATGGATGGAACTGGAGAGCAATATGCTAAGTGAAATGAGCCAGGTGGTAAGGAACAAATACCATATGATCTCACATTTAAGTGGAACCCAATCAACAAAACAAACAAGCAAGTAAAATATAACCAGAGGCATTGAAATTAAGAACAAACTGACAGTAACCAGAGGGGAGGTGGGAGGGGATAATCAGGAGAAGGGTTTTTAGGAACAACTATAAAGGGCACATGGACAAAAACCAAGGGATGGGGTGGAAGCAAGGGATGGAGGGAGGTTTGGCTGGGGTGGAAGGGAGCGGTGGGGGGTAAATAGAGACAACTGTAATTGAACAAGAATAAAATAATTTTAAAAATCCTAGCAACATTATTTGTAGATAAAAACAAGGTCATTCTAAAATTTATACAGGAAGGCAAAATAATGAGAATAGCTAAAGCAATTTTGAAAAACAATGAAGGAGGAAAATCAATTTATTTGACTTCAAGACTTCTAATATAGCTACAGTAATCAAAACGGTGTTGTATGGGGAGAGGGATAGAAACATAGATCAAGAGAATGTAAAAGAGAACCGGGAAATAGGTTCACACAAATATGCTCAGGTGACTTCTCACAAAAGTATAAAAGCAATTCAATGGCAAAAGGTAGCCTCTTTAACATGGCACTGGAGCAAGTGGATATCCATAAGCAAAAATATGAATCAAAAACCAAGTCTTATAACTTCCAGAAAAATGCACTCAAAATGGATCACAGACTTAAATGTAGAGTGTAAAACTATAAAACTTTTAGAAATAGAGCATAAGAGAAAATCTTTAGGATGTAGGGCAAAGTAAAGAGTTCTTAGACTTAACACTAAAAGCACAATCCATTTAAGGAAAAATGTGCTTAAGTAGTACATTAGTTTTCTAAGGCTGCCATAACAAATTACCACAATCGGGGGAGCTTAAAGCAACAGAAATATATTCTCCCACAATTCTAGAGGTTAGAAATCTGAAATTAAGGTGTCAGCAGGTCCATGCTTCTAGAGCCTCTAGAGAAATTTTTCCTTGTTTCTTCTGGTTTCCTATGGTTCCCATCAATCCTTGACACTTATTTACATTCACTGTCTTTGTCTTTTTACATGGTATTCTCCCCTGTGAGTGTCTATGTATGTGTTTTCTCTCTCCTTAAAAGACACCAGTTATTGGATTTAGGATCCATCCTAAACTAGTATGACCTCATCTTAGTTTGATTATATCTGCAAATTTCATCTGATTATGTATTATATTCACAGGAACCAGAAGTTAGGACTTGAATATATCTTTTTGGGGAACACAGTTCAATTCACATATTCACACAATTAGATTTTATCAAAATTTAAAACTTTTGCTCCATGAAAGACTCTGCTATGAGGTTTAAAAAAACAACCTACTGAGTGGGAGAAAATATTTGTAAACCACATATTCAACAAACGACTAGTATCCACCATATATAAAGAACTCTCAAAACTCAACAATAAAAGCAAAATAATCCAACTAGAAAATGAGGAGTCATCAAGAGACATTTCACCAAAGATGTACAGATGACAAAACAAGCAGGCTGAACTTTGTCCCCCTGCCAAATTCTCATGTTGAAGTCCTACTCCCTAGCACCTCGGAATATGGCTATATTTGGAGATAAGGCCTTTAAAATGGAAATAAAATTAAAATGTGGTTGTTAGTGTGGATCCTAATCTGAGTGATATCTTTATAAGAGAAGGGAATTTGGACACACAGATACCAGGGGCTCATTTGCTCCAAGGAAAAACCATGTGAGGACAAAGCAAGAAGGCAGCCATCTGCAAGTCAAGGAGAGAGTCAAACATGCTGACACTTTAATCTTAGACTTCTAGCCTCTAGAACTCTGAGTAAATAAATCTCTGTTGTTTAAGCCATCCAGTCTCTGCTATTTGTTATGGCAGTCCTAGAAAACTAATACACCATCGTACCCAGATATTTGGTCAAACACTAGTCTAGACGTTTCTGTGATGGTGTATTTTAGGTGTGATTTACATTTAAAGCAGTGGTCTTTGAGTAAAACAGATTACCATTCATGATGTGGGTGGCTTCACCCAATCAGTTGAAGGCCTTAAAAGGAAAAGATTGAATCCTGGCTGTATAGCTCTGTTGGTTAGAGAATTGTCCCAATAAATCAAGGTTGCAGGTTTGATCCCCAGTCATAGCACATACAAGAATCAACCAATGAATACAAGAATGGGTGGAATGGCAAATCAATCTCTCTCTCCTTCTCAAATCAATAAATAATAAAAATATTTAAATAAAAATTTAAAAAGAGAGTAAAAGATTGAGGTCCCCCAATGAAGACAGAATTCTGCCTCCAGATGGCCTTTGGGCTCAAGCTGCAACATCAGCTCTTGTCTAAGTCTCCAGCCTGTCGGTCTGCCCTGCAGATTTTGGACCTGTTGCACCCCACAATCATGTGAGCAAATTCTTCTTTAAGATAAATCATAAATGAATCTCTCTCTTGAGATATATATATATATATATATATATATATATATATATATATATAAAATCTTCATCCATCTTATGGGTTCTGTTCCTCTGGAGAAGCCTAATATAGATGTTCAATGTCATTGACCATTAGGAAAATGCAAATTAAAGATGCAGTGAAATGTCACTGCATAGCTATCAGAATGGCTAAGATAAAAAATAGTGAGAAAATCTAATGCTAGTAAGAATGCTGAGAAATTGGATTATTTAAAAATTGCTGATGGTGGGAAGAGGGGTATAAGGGAGAAAATGGTAATGGAAAAATGCAATAAAAATAAAGTAAAAAAATAACTAAGGCATCTGCTAAAAATATGTGCTTTGTTAATCTGGGGTTACTCAAGAGTATGGCAAGGGGATTTATATATTACATTTGCTAATGTAATATATACATTACATTATATATTAGAAGAGAAATGTTAGTGGAACTAACCCAGATGCCCTCTAATGGGTGACTAGCTAAACAGACTGATACACACGCTGGAGCACTACTCTGCAAAAAAGGAAAAAAGTATTGATACATGCACCAACCTGGATGAAATTTCAGGGAGTTACATTGAATGAAAAACACTTTCAATACCAAAAGTTTATACACTATATGATTCCATTTATATAACATTTTTGAAAAGCCAAATTATAGAAATATAGAACAAATTAGTGATTGCCAGAGACTCAGAAGAGCTTAAGGGTGGAAGTAGGTGTGGTGTAGCTATACGAATGTAACAAGAGGAATCCTTATGGGAATGGAAACGTTCTCTGTCTTGAAGAGACAATGTCAGAGACATTAATCCATATTATCATTGGATCAGTCAATATGATGGTTTTAACATTGTACTATTAATTTTGCAAGATGCTATGTTTGTGAGAAACTGAGATCTTTATTATTTCTTACAACTGCATTTGAATCTAAAATAGTCTCAAAAGAAAAAGTTCGAGTTAAAAAAAAGCACAATTTAAAAATGAGCAAACAATTTGAATAGATATTTCTCCAAAGATATACAAATGAACAGAAAAAATTTCCAGCATTTCCCTAGCTGGATAGCTCAGTTGGTTACAGCATCGTCACAATATGCCAAGGTTGTGGGTTCAATCCCAGTCAGGGCACATACAAGAATCAACACATGAATGCATAAATAAGCGGAACAACAAATCAATGTTTCTCTCTCTCTCTCTTTCTCTCCTTCCCTCTCTTTCCCTCAAATCAATACATTAAAAAAAATTTAAAAGAATGTTTATAGAGTCAAAGATGGCAGCACCTGGGCAAGTTGAGTGGAAGTTGCAGTGACCTTTGGTGGCTGAGGAGCCTGGAGGAAGCACTGATTTCTGGGAAGAGAGCATAAGACTCAACATGGAAAATCATGAACCAATTGATACTGTCAAGGAAAAACAAATATTGATATCATAACCAGAAAAATCAATCAACTTCCAGAAGCAGAAATGAATCTACTTGAACATGGATCAACATATTTTGGACTTAATGCTGCTCTCTGTGGCCTAATAACAAACAGTCTTTATCAATGTGTCCTAAATGTAACAGGCTTGTATAGCTGCTGGTTTACCAATGGCAGTGATCCCATTTTTGATAGCAGAAGTATTTCATAAGGGTTTCATAAGTTTATGATTGAATGCAGGTGATTTGAATTGTGAAACCTGCACCATACCACGAGGTTGATTGGTAGGGCTTGTTTTTGATGGTCTGTACCCTGTTTTCTTGGCTATACCTGTCAATGGTTGCCTCACTGCCAGGTATGCCTCAGCCCTGCTACCAGAGAAAGGAAACATCTTAACCCACTGGATCAGAATTTCTAAGCCTATCTTTAGAAAGATGCTATTTCCTATTTTGCTCCTCACTGGATTTGCAGCATACCTTGGTGCTAGACAATACAAACTACTTATAAAGGCTCTTCAGTTACCTGAGCCTGGCCAGAAATTCAGTGATTGTTAAGCAAATGTGTACACAAAAATAAAACTGTAAAAATAACCTGTCTACTAAAAAAAAAAAAAGAATGAGTATATTTTAAAAAATTCTCAGCATCATTAGCTATCAGGGAAAAATATAGCAAAACTACAGTGACATACCATTTCACACCTACCAGGATGGCCATAATAAAGAAGACAGACCATAAGAAGTGCTAGGGAGGATATGGAGAAATTGGAATCCTCACACATTGCTGATAGGAATGCAAAATGAAACATTGGAAACATTTGACAATGCTTCAAATGATAAACACAATGTTTCTATATGTAAGACCCAGAAATTTCACTCCAAGGCATTCCACCAAGGAGAAATAAAAATGTATGACTACACAAAAGCTTGTACACAAATGGTCATAACAGCATTTTTCATAACAGCCCCAAAATAGAATAACCCAAATGTTTATCAACTGATGAATGGTTGATAAATAAATAAAATATGATATATAAGTGCAATGGAATATTATTCTACAATAAAAAGGACTAGAAGCACTGATACATGCTATAACACGGATGAACCTTGAAAACATTATGCTAAGCAAAAGAAGCCAACAGATGACCATGTATTGTATGAGTCCATTTATGTGCAATATCCAAAAGAGGTAAATCCATAGAGTCAGAAAGTAAATTAGTGGTTGCCTAGAGCTGGGAGAGGACATTTCTCATGTATCATTCCATGTTCAAAAGTTCAGACCTCCTAACTTAAAAATACAGTGAAATCTTTTAGAAAAGTTTTCCATCAAGTTTATCAAAGCTTAGCCAAATACTTTTAAGACCAAAAAGAATGCTTCATCTGCACTACATTGCCTTTATTTGTACCACACATGCTCTTGATTACTAAGGACTTGCAGTTGGGTTAAGGTTCTGAAGTTCAGATGACTGACCCATGTGACCTCATTATGTCTCTCAACTGGGTAGATGTTCTGGCACCAAAGGATATGGCTGTTGTGCATGCTTTATTCATAGAAACTGTCTTTTGGCTTTTTGTTGGTGGTGGTGCATTTCATTTTTTTCAGGCATTATTCACATGTTGTTTAGCATATCATCTTTGGCACCTAACAGTGGCTAAAAACTCAGTAACCCTCCCATAAATATTTGTGGACTGAATAGGGCAGGAAGGCAGAAAAGGAAGCCTGATCTGTGTAACTGTAAATCCCAGACTCCATTATTTCTACACCTTTGGCGTAAAAAAATAACAAAACAAATAGCAGTATCTTATAGAGATCCTCATGCCAGGAGGTTAATACTGTTTAAAGATTTTATTTGTTTGTTTTTAGAGAGAAGGGAGGGGAAAGAGAGAGGGAGAGAAACACTGATTGGTTGTCTCTCATATGCACCCTGACCAGGGACCAAACCTGCAACCCAGGCATGTGCCCAGACCAGGAATCGAACTGGTTACACTTCACTCTATGGGATGATGCCTAACCAACTGAGCCATGCTGGTCAGGGAAGAGACAATATTGTTTCATTTTAGTGGATTTTTGTACTTCTTTTTAAGTCTTGCTAATATTTTGCTATTATTACATGTGATGGTTTTAGAGTGGGGTTTGCCAGAGTGGTGTTTGCCTCATTAGAGAACTCCTGTTACCATTGTCATAATTATTGCCATCAGTCAAGCACAATATTGTTCTCCTTCTGCAGATACACTGACCATACATGTAAAAGTTACACAAAATAGCTTTCTAACAACATTACTACAAATGCTTAAAATGCTTTACAGACACGAGCCTTTACAGTTATCATAAAATTTGTGAAATAATGCTACTGACTATAATGTGGAAACAGGGTAATTTAGTATTTTCTTGAACTTGGAAGCTTATTGGCTTTGGCAGGCTTTCTCTTGTAGGCTGGTAGACACCAACCTACTTGATCATGGTTAACTAGTTCTGTGCCTCTGTATTCAGTGGGTGTAGAGTATAAATTTATCAGAATAAAGCACAATTAAACCCAGTACAGATGGTCAATAAATATATAAAAAGTCCACCATAATAGTATAATCAAGATGGTTCAAAGAATTTAATCGCCTAAAATGTGGGGTCGCATTTCTGAATGAATCATAATATATCAGAAGTATTACTGCATTTAGGAAATGAATTAATGAATGACATAGATAGATATATAGTGACCTCTCATCATTTATGCACTCATCTTGCTTTGATATTATTTTGAACTTATTAATAAGATGCTTTGAAAAATGAGAGTTTTGGCTACTTACCTATATAAAAAAAGCACACCTGCTGTTGAACGTGTTCAAATGAATCTTCTCTTCTTCCTTCTCTCTTCATTTGCTTGACAGCCACGTACGAGAAACCAGGTCTTTTTAAATCTTTCTACCAAAAATGAACTCCCCTTTGGTTCAATTCAAATGCCACATGATTAACTAACACATGTGTCATGTGTCTTCCTTTGCCTGAGTGTGAAGTGGGTTCTGGCTACAGACACTATCTGCTGTAGCTGAAATGAAGAGACATCTGAGGCTCAGTGTTGGGTGCATTCTAGGGTCACAAAGCTTTTCTAGTCAAGATAGTTTCATACTAAAAGGAAAATGAGATCACAAGGAAGACGGGTATGTTCTGCCAAGTTGAACAAAATAAGCATATGATCAAGTCTCACTGTGGTAAAAATGTTTCAGTAATTGTTCTAGACCAAGGGCAAGTCAAACAATGTAACATTTTCAATCCATGGTAGGTGGGGTTATTGTTTAATCCCAAAGGTTTTTAGTGTATTACTGAAATTAGAATGTGGATTTTAGTGCTCTTGGGCTTGTTTCCTGGGGCACCATACACTTGTGTATGAAGCACCAGGAGAGATGGTTAAAGGAGGCATGTGAATGAATAGGGCAGATGAGATTCCTGAGGCTGCTGTGGCTGGTGGTCCATAAGCCCATGTTCATTAAGGATGAAGGAACTAGAGGACTGGACATTCAGAGATCACAAAGGGAGTGATTTTCCTTAAATGAGAGTAGAGGAGTGGAGAATTTATCTCCCACAGTACCCAACCTAAAAAAAAAAACAAAACCCCAAAACTCAGACCTAATATAGGAAACAACATCATCAGCCATTGGACAATTAGCAGGCAGGACAGTGGTCTTGGGTGATTGCCTGGAGAGTGTGCCAGCCACAGAGCATAAGGGGTGCTAAGTGTAGCCAGTGGTGGCAATCCCCTGAGTGAAGGAGACAGAAGGAGAAGGAGGCAGAGATGGGGGAGGGGGAAAGGAGGCTGAACTTCACAGAGCAGAGTCCCTCAGAGGAAAGATCTCCTCAGAGAACTCCAGTAACCTGTCAGCAGAGACTTGTCTGAGTTCTGAAAAGTGTGAGTATATGAGGAGTCTGAGGCCAAAGATCACAAGAACATATCAGGTAAAGAATTCCCAGGCTCAAACAGGCCAGGCATGATTCATATTACACCAGACAGACTGGAAAGACTCCCAAGAAACACAATATTAAGGAAAGTACTCAAAAGGGTATTGTCTTAGTAGCAGGGACAAATTAGCCTGAGAATAAAAAACAAGTCTCAGAAAGGTCAAACTATTTCCAAGTGCCTTCAGGTGTTCCAGAACAAAGGTTAAAAAAAAAAAAAAAAAAAAAAAAAAAAAAAAAAAAAAAAAAAAAAAAAAAAAAAAAAA
>PVKU01006020.1:0-36819 GCA_004027475.1 Anoura caudifer
ATCCCCAGTCAGGGCAGCCAGTCGACGTGTCTGTCTGTCTGCCTGTCTCTCTATCTGTCTCTCTTTCACCCTCCCCACTCCCTTCCTCTCTCTCTGAAAGCAATGAAAAAATGTCCCTGGGTGAAGATAAAAGAAATAACTGCGGTCCCCACTGTCTTTTTGGTAAAGAACTTCAACCACTTCCTCGTCTCGCAGATGGCAAATTCTGAGTCGCAGGGGTCATAGTTCATGCATTTTAAGAATGATGCTTGGAACGCAGAGGGGTCCTAATGGCTGAAACGTGAACTGGCCATGTGAAGGCTTCTTGCCTCTGTGCTGAGGGGCAGGGCTGTTTACATGGCTTCTGTTTTTCTATCACAAAATAACCGACTCCTCAAAAAAGCTTGGGAAATACCTGCTGAGAGCTGACAGTGACCTTCACCCTGGGGGAAGCACTTTCGCATGCAGAATAACCATAAGCAGAGAAAGCCCCCAGCTAGCTATTAGCCTTGAGGTTCAGGAGGTTGTTGACCTGGCAGAGTCTTACTAGGGAGAAACCAGAAGTGTGAACTTCACCACTTCCTGAGTCACTGGCTGAGAGTGACCTCCAAGTCAGAAGACCCTGTGCATGGTGGGTCCTAGGTCCCCCATCGCTGCCCCAGCTCTGTCCCCCAGGTGGCCCCTGCAGTGCAGGCCCGTGTTAGGGTCCGAGCATCTGGAGTAAAGAGCCATGTTCCCTGGCTGTGTTCCCGGGGCTGCCTCTGCCTCTCCAGGGAATTCTGGACCCTGTACTTCATGCCAGAGTGTGTAGGATGAGGCAAACTTGTGGGTCAGAGGGCTTTTGAAAGTCTATACATGAAAGAACCAGAGAAAATGGGGTTTATGTAACAACATAGCCCTTTCCATTGGCGTGTGAAGAAGCTGTGGAGCTGGGAATTTTGTGGTCATGAAAGTTATAAAGGAACCGGGACATCGCACTCTTCTCCTGTTGATTTAAATTCAGCCCAAATAAAGGGCTTCACAAACTCGGGAAACGGAATATGTGGGCCCCAACTTGCTTCACAAAACTGCCTGGACAAAGCGCTCTCCTGGAGGGCGGGGTCCTTTCCTCTGTAAGCCATGGTTTGCAGAAAATCCTGCCATTGGCCCAGGAGACGGGAAGAGGACGGCAGATGGCCTAGCAGACACATAGAGGGAAGCCGGGCTCCCTTGTGTGAGTGGGTCAGGGAGAGGCCCAGGAGGCTGGGCGCAAGAACAGGAGGCCCGTTACAGGCAAAGGAGAGAGAGCAGCTCGGCCTGTACTAGGCCAGCTGGGTGGGTGAGACGTTCGCGGGGCCGACCTGCGGGAGAGCCAGGCCGCTCCAGCATTTACCTGTTTGTTCCTCAGTCCCACCCTTTCTCGAACGCACCTGCACGTCTGAGTGTCTTGGTGGAGCTCTGACTTTTCAGCAGACGGGGCAGCACGAGACATCCTGAAGTTAGATCGGGGACAGTGGCCCTCCTGCCACAGAACATCCCAGAGAGGCCAGGGTGGGTGGGGGTTGCCCTGGGCAGCACCGGGCAGGCGGAGAGAGCGAGCTGACGGCGAGGAGGGTGGATTAGCGATGTCGCGGCTGCCACCGTCAGCTTCCAGGTCTGTGAGATGGCGGTAACTGAATTTGCCGTCCGAGCAGCTACAGGAAATGAATGTGGGGATTTCTACAGAGGCTGCGTGCGTGCATCTAAGGCAGCTTCTTAAGGGGAAAAAATAGTCATCGACGGACGTAAAGTAGCTTTTAAAGGGATTTATTGCTATCGAGACATTCTTCACTGGAGATACTGGCAGACACAGGAAAGCCGTTCTAACAGATTACCTGTTAGTGAATAGTCCCACAAAGTGACCTCAGCTCAGGACAAGAGAGCGAGCAGAGCTGCTTGGGCTCAGAGGCCGCTCCCGTCTGCGGCAGTGCTTCCTCCCTGAGATAAAGGAATGAAATGGAGCCCCATGAACTTCTTAGTTTCTTCTCCAGCATCTTGCCTTGCAGAAAGCCTGAAAGGTCATTTCAAGAATCAACGGCAAATGTAGAAATGTGCACTTGTATGTTTATATACATGCAGGATGATGGCATTTATAGATGAGCATTTTTTCAAGTTAGGGAGAGCCCTCAAGGACTCGTATAGTCTGCTCTTCTCATTTTGTAGATTAGAAACCAAGGCCCAGGTTGAGAGGGGTTTTTTTGTTCAAGAACCGGATTTTGAGACCGAATCTTGTTTTTCCCATATCTAAATTTGTATCTTATATGCACATTTATTTTATTCTGAACAGGAAGGTGGTATCTTTAATTCTGCTCTCAATACTAAAGTCCTATGTAACCAGATTAGGGTAAATTTTTTTAAAAAGGCAAAACGTTACAATTATAATAAAGCCGGAAGACTGTAAATTTGACTGTGATTTAAAAACTGCATCAGGGAATAGCTGTCATTTCTTACTGAGGTAAGAAATGGTAGCTACTGTAAACTTTTGAGAAATAATTTCTAACTGACTGCTTTTCTATTTCGTGGTGAGTTTGCTTCTCTCTCCATCTCAGTAATTTTCATAGTAGAAAATATGTGAACTTTCCCCCCATTTTCATTATAAGGGATAAAGGCTCGCACTGAGCTAGGATTTGGGGGAGTTTGGCGCCTCTGGTCACATTTGGAAGGCATGGGGCTGTGGGCCTGTCTGGTCTGTGATTTAAGATCCCCTCTGTGAGAGCAGGGGTCCCAACGAGGACACGGACAGGCAGGCTGTGAAACTCCACATGCAGCCCCCTGGCTGGTGGGTGCAGGGACCCCAGAGAGGAAGAGAAAGAAATGTGGTGGTGGTGGGCGGGGGTGAAGGTGGACAGTTCCCTGACCATCTCTACTGAAGACCAGGCCTCTCTGTGGGCACTGGGGGGCCCTCGTCTGCGACGAGACTCCCCATGAGGCCTAGAGGAGGAGTATTTGGTGTGGTCCCGCCACCTTGGCGAGCTCTCAGGTGAGAGAGCGAAGCCAGGATCAGGACCCCTTTGCGGCCTCCACCTGCAGCGCTCCGCTTGGTGACTCATTCGTCTGTGACAATGACTTCTACAGCGTATCACCCCAGCGATCAGCCTGGTGTTGACATTTGGACAAGCACAACACAAGCCTGCTTCTCAGGGGGCACCCACTCCAGCTGCCCCCGCCCAGTCCCCACAGGGAGACCGCAGCCTTTGGCAGGTGCAGCCCATGGACAGAAGCCATGACGGACCCCGGGTCCTTTAGAAACTGCTGCCCCTTCCCACAGCAGCTCGCTGAGTGAAACCGGAGTGAGCGAGCAACTCGCTGCTGGAGTTAGAGGGACGAGCTGCTTGTTATTTTCTGCGGGTCACCAGAACCGGCCTCACGGTTCCCAAGGGGCCTGGTGTGCGGCAAGCTGCTCTGAAACGTGTCTGCTCCAGTCCCTGTCATTGGGCAGCCGGCAGCGGCAGGGGACAGGGGTGTTTTTATAATAAGGAGCCATGGGGAGCGGTGTGTGGGTCGGACGGTCTACTTTTCCTCACAACTGTAAGGGAAGGTGACATCTTTAATATCAGACAGAGGGGACCTGCACAGCGCGGGGCTCAAGTCTGCCCTGGATGGTAGACGCCTGGACATGTGCTGGCAAGAATTTTTTTTTTTGACTTGAGAATGTTTCATGGAAAGAAAAGGAGATTGAAGGGTGAGGGACAATTGGATGAGTTAAGAGCTCTGTGGATGCACACAGGACATTCGGGCCTTAGCTTTCGGGTCACCTTGCCACACCCACAAGGGAAGCTGCTCTGCCTGCACTCAGGTGTCAGCCTTGGCCTTTGGCGACCAAGGGGACTCCATTTGGGGGGAAGGAAAGGCGTGTACTCTCTTCTAATCCTCTGTTAGATGTTTCCTGCAACAGTGGACTAAACGCATACTGCTGGGCTGCGCTGGCCACAGTGATCGATGGGACGGAGGCTGGGTGGGGGAGGAGGCTGCCCAGGCTGGCAGAGGCTCCCGGGCGGCCGGGGGCAAGGGCTGCCTCTGGAGCTGAGCAGAAGTGGTGGGGATGTTGGCTCCTCCGCTGAGCCGCTGGGTGGCCTTGGGCAGGTCGTTAACCCTCTCTGAGTCCTTGTTTGTCATCTGCAAAATATCGGAAAGAACCTGATCCTCAGCTTGCTGAGAGGCATTTGGGGGAAATGTGGGCGAAGCCAGCATGCTGGGTATCCCAGGTGAGCCCGTCCAGAGCCAGTGGGAGTGTCCTTCAAGGGCACATTTCTGCAGATGAGAAAATCTGTGCCCCTACCCAACCGAACCTAAGCCGCTGTGTGTCCCCCAGATGTTGTGGGTGTTAACAGGCACCATTTCCCTTTAAGGCGCCGCTAGCTTCCATAGGACGCACGAATGGTCAGTCGTTCCATTTCTCCTTGACTTCTTGATGTACGTTCTAGACAAGAGCCAGCTCATCCCGGGGGAAGGGTCGTAGGGCAAGCAGCAGGCTCCAGGGATTACTGGGGCGCAGTTTTCCATCTAAGGAGCGTTCCGCAGGCACAGGAGTGCTGTCTTCACTTGCAAGGGAAGAAAATGACTCTTTTCCCCTTTGGGAAAAATATATTCCTTTGTCTAAAATCAACGCCCCTGGGGTTATATTTAAGATTCCAAAGCGATTACCCACTGACGTGATGGGAGGGGCTTCCCAGGGCCCTTACCTCCCATTTCTGACCTGGGGGCTGGCTCCCAGGGACGTTCAGTTTGGGGGAGTGTCTAATTCTGCATCCACTTAACAATTTGTGCATTTCTCTCTCTATGCTCAACTTCAGTAACATTTGAGTCAGAAAGTAATCACTCTGAAGTATATATATTGTGCATTTTGCTTGTGATTATGTGAGGGTTTACTGGTGACTTTTGTACATCCATGCAGGGATACCAGCAACCCCTCCAAAATGCACTGCACAGCAGTACTCAACCCTGTGGGCTGGTCTCAGGGACCGCCTGAAGAGCTGAGCTGCCAGGGGCTCCTGGGACTTTCTTGCTGACCCAGCACTCGCTGGTCTGAAGTGCAAGGGGCCTGTCAGAGGCCATGGCTTGGAAAGAAGCTTCAGCCAAATGGTGGTGCCTGAGACGGTGGCTGTGACTCTGAATTCACTTATGCAAAGAGTTCACCTTCTGTGCGTGAATTCCATAAACTTTCTTTAGGTGACCACTGCATGCCTAGGCCCGTTCTACCCACGGGACGTGGTGATTCGGGAGACAGTTCTGGCCACATCATTGTGGAGCTGACATCCTGGGGCCTCTAGGGGTAAAAGTAAGGAGAGCTGGGAGGAAAACGAGGTGTGCGTGGGGGTGGTTAGCAGATGTCCAGGCTTGTGCCGGGCACTCAGTTTGGGGCCGGTGGGCTGACCTTTAGGAGGAGAGGTCTCGCAGGACATCTCCTGTATTGCTGCCGTAACAGAGCTTCAGGAACCTCAGGTCATTGAGATTCAGGGCAGCCCTTCCTGGCCGGCCCTGCCCATGTTGCACACATGTGCTCCCTGTCTTTCCGTGTCACCCTGGGAACCACTGTCCCCTCTGAGGCGTGAGTCATCAACCTTGGGAGGCCTCGTAGCTCACGTGACTGGACAGTGGATCTGTTTAGTGCCAGGGCTCACGGACAGACTCTCTGTCCCAGTCTGGCAGCTGTAGGGGAGGAGACCACGGTCTGTCCCCCACTCTGCGGCCTTTTCCTGGGCGAGGGCCGGATGCTCCCCTGCCTGCCGCACCCGTAGCTGTTCCTGGCTTCCCGGCTACAGGCATCACAGCTTGTGACCTTCCTGCAGCCACTATTGTTCTCTGTGTCCCAGTGTGGACCCCAACCCCAACAGCCAGCACCAGGTGACGTCAGAGCGGCGAGAGCAGTGCCTGTGGGCCCTGTCCAGAGGGAGCAGCCTCCTAGAATCCCAGGAGCGAGGCTGCTTTCCGGTTGTCACCACCCCTGTGCAGACTGCACGTGACCTCCAAGTGGCCAGTGGCCATCTCCGTAAGGCATCTGCCTCGTCAGGCAGCTCCTGGTTTATGGGGGATCAGCTGGGGCTCGATCTTGAACTTTGAGAAGGAACAGCTTATAGGGAGTTTGCTCGGGAGTAACCCTGCTCTGGACCTGAACCCACAAGAGGCCGCTAATGAGCAGATGTCTGGCACGCCTGCATTTAACGCTCCCTCAGTGATGTCAGGAGGGTCCCTTGTGGCCCAGGTCCCAGAGCTCTGGGCTGACACAGCTCCATCCTGATTCAGAGCCTGCTGCACTGGCAGCTTGACTTTGCAGGGGAGGGGTGTCTGCTGTCCCGCAGCCCTTCTGTCTGTCTGTCCACCGAAGGGCTGATGTGGTCCTTCGGGTCCCCGTGGGCCTCTATTAACTCTCACCGGCCCGTGTTTGCTGACCTCGAGTCATGGAGGAACCGGCGGCAGGCGTCTGGCTCAGTGGCAGTTCCGAGCTGCTCTGCTCGACACCCTCCCTTTGTTCTCTGCCCCCTCCCCCGGGGACGACCATCTCAGCCCTCCCCAAGCGACTGTCACTCTCCGTAATGAGCCAGAACTCAGAGCCACAAGCTTCCTGCCTTTGTTTCCGCTTCTCTCTTCCTGACTAAACAAGGCCTTGGGGACTCCTCATCCAAACCAAGGTGCACCTGGTGACAGGTTGGGTGTTCAGGTGTCTTGTCTGGGAGACACAGAAGACATGGCTGGGGCTTGGACAAACAGACTGGTTTGGGGTCCTGGGGAGCCAGTGGGCTCTGGTGGGCTGCCTGCCTCCCCTTCTCGTCAGGCCCCGAACCCTCGTGCGGCAGCTGAAACGTTGCGCTGCTTGCGGGGCCCTGGTCATTTAAGGGTAAGCTCTGGGGCTGTTTCTCAGGAACCGCGAACTTTCTGAATTAGCAGTCTTTGTGCACGAACCCTGTTTCTCCTGTTTTATTCTTTAACGCACATCTGAACAGTGTATTTAAAAAAAAAAACCCAAACCTCGTGTGGCGCTGCTCGGGATGTGCAGGCAGTTGTGCTTTCACAAAGCTCTCGGGTGGGGACTTGGCAGAGATTCCAAAGCAGTTCGATGTGGCCGCAAAATGATAAACTTCTAATTATAAATTAATTAATATAGAGTAATTATTTATGAATAAATCCTATATGAATAATTTATATTTGTATAAATTATAAATAAAAATTCACAAAAGAAATAATAAATTAGTCATGTAGTTGCCCATTGTGGGGGCCTGGGTCAGGATCTGCTCGTGATGGTCGTGGGGCCCCAGACACCGCGTCCTCGTTCTGAAAGGAGAACGGCGGAGCCCTCGTACCCTCGATGGTGTGTGAGAGAGAGTGCCTCGCACGGTCCGAGGCATCGCACACCCACCGGTAACTGCCGTTAACACAGCCCAGGGGACGCTCTCGAGGCAAATCTCACCCCCGGCCTGGGTCCCGTGGCCGGGTGTGCCGGGTGTGCCGTGCACTTGTCTGTGCAGCACCGGGGGTAAGACCAGCTGGTCCTGTGATCATTGGAAAGTGAATATCATCTGCTGTTTTGCAGGATACAAGACCCTTCTGAAAGGCATTTCCGGGAAATTCAACAGCGGGGAGCTGGTGGCCATCATGGGCCCTTCTGGGGCCGGGAAGTCCACGCTCATGAACATCCTGGCCGGGTACAGGTGAGCGCGCCCCCTGCTGAGGAGAACCAGGTCCTCACCCAGTGTGGCGTGGCATTGAGACGACAATGCAGATAGTGAAGCCACTTCTGTCCATCCCACCTCTTCTTATGGTTCCTGGAAGGCTCCAGTGGAGCCTGGGGGTGGGGGTGGGGCTGGGGGGCAGGTAGCCTTAAGAGGCTTTGAATCTGTGAAGGAAACGGCCCAGGGAAGAAAGTGACATTGAAAGCGTCAAAAGGCACCTCCTGGTCACTGCACCACGAGAGTGGAAGCGGACGCTGCGCACTCAGCACTTGGGGGAGGGTGGCCGTGGGACAGAACGGCTGAGCCGAGGTACCCAGGAGAGCCTCCGGCAGTGGAGATGCACGTGGGTCTGAGAGATAGGGTGTGAGCGCGTGTGGCTGGCCGGGCTGTGCCCCCCGTTTCCAAGCACACATGGGGTGCCCCACCCATCCACTATGGTCACAGAGAGCAGTGTTCTGGTGGAGAAGGACCATGCACTTGGCTGAGTGGGTCCAGGGCACTGGCCCCCTCCTCTCTGAGCCACGTGAGCCCAGGGACCCTGCTCTGTTCCCTCCATCAGTGTCAGAGCCAGACCCTCAGGAACTGGTTCTGTTGTAGCAGCCACATGCCCGGCTGCAGAGTCTTGTTTTGGGGGGCAGCCAGGGTACCCTGGGCTACCACAGGACTGCTCAGAAGCCCATCTTAGAAACCCCCCGAAAAGTCAGGATGTACCTGTGATCTTGTGGCTACGTGTAGGGGCATCCACGCATATCTCTGCTTGTTTAGGGGCACTTGTTACAAACATGCCCTCCCATCTCTGTGCTGGGCATTTGCTCCATGCATTCCTTCCTGTGAGTGCCGGGGCTGTCTCGGGTCTCCATTTTTCCTGCCCCCTGGGAGGGAGCTGGGAGGGGCTGCCTCTCATCTGAGGGGCCCTCTGAGGAGGAGGAGCAGGAGCTGGGCTGACAGGTCCCCTCCTGGCCTTGCAGGGAGACCGGCATGAAGGGGGCCATCCTCATCAACGGCATGCCCCGGGACCTGCGCTGCTTCCGGAAGGTGTCCTGCTACATCATGCAAGACGACATGCTGCTGCCGCACCTCACTGTGCAGGAAGCCATGATGGTGAGTTACCCCTGCTCCTCTGTTCTCAGGAGCAGCGCCCAGGGTGGGGCAGGGGCTCGGCCAGGCCCTTCCCTCCGGTGACACCAGCTGTGCTGTTTGGACAGCTTCATGAGAGCAAACCTCTAGACCCTGGATGGCCAAATCCAGGTCAGATTCCTGAGAGAGTTATTGACCCAATTGATGTGGGTGACTCCATCCGAGGTGATCACAGTCCTGCCCCCTGGGATTGAGGGTCTGCCCTTCCCATCAGCTGCCCTTCAGTCATTTGTGGCTTTGCACCCGAGTTCCAGTCAGCCTGGTGACAAGTCAGGGCCCGAGGGCCTCACCCTCATCTGACTCGCCTGCCTGCCAGGTGGGGTACGGAACCAGCATTTGCTGCCAGGCCCCGCACGCACACAGATAGCCGACAGACACCAAACACGCAGTCTTGCAAAAGCAAGGGGGAACGGCAGCCTCCAGGTCCAGCTGTTAGCCCAATGTGTCCTGTACTCTGGGGTCCAGGACAGCGGGGCCACCATGCTCTTTGAACAGACCCTGACCCAGCCAAGTGCCCTGCCCTGGGGCCACTTTTTAAAAAGGCCCAGCCCCCGCCAATAGGGACCACATGGACCCAGCTCTGGGCAGTGGGAGCCGCTGCAACATCTCCCATTGAGAGGAGACGGGAAGGTTGCTCAGCCGCCCTTTGCTCATCATGGTGCGTTTTGTGGCAAGGCTGCTCGGTTTCCTGCTTTGCCCTCATGCACCGTAAAAGACAGGGCTCCAGGCTGCTCCTGGCCCATGACGCCATGTCCTCAGCCTGTCTGCCTTGCACCCTTGGTCAGTGGACTGGCTTCGCCTTGGTTTCCAGCCTGGAAAGGTCTCCCCCTGCGCTTGTCTTTGGGACTGAGCGAAGCTTCCTCCCCCCGCCCCCGGCATCACAGTGTGGCAGCTGCCGGCCTTGCATCCCACGGGCAGTTACAAGGGGATCTCAGCGAAGGGAAGCAGAGTAAGGTGTCAGATATGTGATCTGCGCCCTAACCTGCTTTGTGCACACACAGAAAGGAGGGCCCTGCGGGCTTGTTCCTGTCATCATCCCTGTACTCAGTGTTCTGGAGGTCAGGGGACACCTCTCCACCAGGCTGGCCTCCTGGGAGGCACGGGTGGCCCTGAATGTTTATCTAGCCTCCAGGCAGACATTCTGATGAGGGCACAGGGAACTTAGGAGGGGCCTGCAGACACAAAAGTAAGGTCAGGAGACAGGGGCTCCACGCGCCCCTGTTGACTCCCAGCTTACCCTGTCGTCTCTCTCAGGTGGCCCGAGAGAGGCTGCACTTTGACTTCTGGCTTAGTTGTTGCCCCTGTTCGCAAACAGGATTGGTGACTCATGTTGTCATCTCCCTCCTCCCACTAACCTCAAGGCTCTGCTGTGAAATCCGTTTATTTTCAGAATTGAATTAAGTGAGATTTTAATGTGAGGTCTTGTCACACACGTCAGGATGATATTGGCTACCAGCTGTGGGTCGTGTATTTTCAGGAGCTGCTCCTGACCCTCATAACCACTGAGCCAACCAAGAAGCGCCCCTTGGTGTCACGGGGCAAGCAGCTGGCCTGGCTGAGCTGACCTCGGCCTGGCCCTGTCTGACTCTGGAACTATGGCTGCTTCCCCTGCATCTCAGTCTGTCATTGATCCCCATGGCAACTTCACCAGCTCTGCAGTGGGCGGGTTCTGACCTCACCATTGTGGTCGTGAGGAAACCAAGGCTCCTTGGTTCCCAAAGCTGCAGAAGTCGGCAGAGCAGGATCAAGGCTGACACTGGACGTGACGGTGGCGACCCAGGATTCTACCCAGCAGGGTCGGGGGCCCAGGGGTGCGCTGGCAAACAGGGTCTCAAACAAAACAACCCAACCGGAGTCCTGATCTGTAGCACTTGCCAATTTCTGTGGTGTAAATACTCTCCAACAGGCTGTGATGAGCACTGGAGAGTTTTAAGCTGCCAGCGGTTTAACAGGCGGCTTGTGAAGTTCCTAGATATACACCGCTAGTCCTCAGGCCCTGGAGCCCACGGTCTCCTCATCTCTCCACTGCCCACGTGTAACTTCTCTCAGGGGCACAGCAGCAATTCCACAGAGAGAACAGGAAGCGCCCCAGACATGCACGGCTCTCCGAGACCCCACCTCCCTTGAGCCAAGGGAGGTGGGAGGCCAAGACCCCCTCCGAGGGTTTTCCTCCAGCCCCTGGGGCTCTTGGCCTGTGGTGTATCTTGTGAGGTTTGCTCGCCAAGGGCCACTTGTCTTGACTCTGTCCTGACACAGTGTCCCTCATCCCTGCAGGTGTCTGCACATCTGAAGCTCCAGGAGAAAGACGAAGGCAGAAAGGAAATGGTAAGTGTGTGCGTTGGGGCCGCAGGTGGTCCAGAAAGAGCGTGAGCGCCGTTGGGCAAACCCCGGGGCAGGGGCCTTTTCCGCACCGGTTTTGTTGGTTTGCTGCCTTGCCTCCCGTCGTGGGCGGCGGGGGGGGCAGACATCGCAGTGCGCTGTGCTCTAGCCTGGCAGTCAGGAGTGGCCCCTGCACTGCAAAGCCACGGCCTTGGCTCTCGTGTCCTGGGACCGCCAAACAAACAGCCAGGACATAGCAGGACACCAGCCTGAGAGCTTCGGTGGCCAGAAGGCTCTGGGGCAGCCCAAGTGCTGTCCCTTTTTGGGTTTAATATGCTTCATACGCAGTTGTTTTTTATAAAATACTAATGGTGAGGGTGCCTAGTCATTCAGTTAAAAATAACCAGCCTCCACCCACATACACTTGCAAGAAGAAATTTGATTCTCACGTGTTATTAACCAGACTTTTAAAAATAAAACGAACATGTTTCCAGGCTGAGTAAGACCTTCTTCTAATCCCGTTCATGGCTCGCCTTATTTCCCTGAACTCCAGGCAGCAGGGAGGGCGGTAGGCAAGCGGACCCAGGGGGAGCCCAGAAAGCCCCATCTGGGGGACCAGTGAGTATTTACACACACCGATGGGGAACTCAACCCCCCTCCTCTCCACTCCCACCGTGGCCGCCAGTGGGGTTTTCGGTATAAGAACAGAACTTGGTGAAATTCCACCTACCAACTGTTGTCCCCTTCCGAGGCCCTCGTAGGGCCGCAGCCCAGCAGCGGGAAGAGGAGGGTCGGGGGTGAGCCCCAGCATGGCAGCCTGGCGCTCCATCTGCTGACGGAGC
Source organism: Anoura caudifer (assembly GCA_004027475.1). Classification (NCBI taxonomy): domain Eukaryota; kingdom Metazoa; phylum Chordata; class Mammalia; order Chiroptera; family Phyllostomidae; genus Anoura; species Anoura caudifer. The sequence goes on from PVKU01006020.1 coordinate 11,963, forward strand.
GGGCATGATGATCGGGCGCAGACACGTGGAGGAAATAGTAATGACAGTTCTATCTGCGTCCGTTACCTCCCGTCCCACGTAATTGTTATTGTTGCCTCGGTGTAACCCACCTTGGTGTGAAAAGAAAGGCTGGCATCTTCAGGGTTCCGCCTCAACCTCCCTGGCCTCCTCTCTTCACCCCGCGGCGCCCTCCAGAACGCAGGCTTCAGCCCTTGAACCGGGGGAGGGGAGGGTTAGCACAGTCTACGCGGAAAGGCCCTGTTTCTGCGACCGGTGAAACTCGTCCTGCTGAAGATGTATCACGTGGAACTCTTCTATTCTGAGATCGAAAGGGATAAGCGGATTTAATGGGCCCGAAGCAGAGACACAGAAAACGTGGGAATCACGCCTGTTTGTGTCTCCTGTCCATGAAGGTCATTGGCGTCAAAGCAGCACCAGCAGGAGCCCCCCCGTCTGCGGTGCGGGGAAGAAGGAAGCTTGGTCCAGTGCAAACAGCTCAGTTGTGACGCAGCACAGCAAACGGGTGTCCCCTCAGCCCTGGCCTCCCGGGACCCACTGGGTAACCTCGGGCCCCTGCCTCTGGCCGCTCTGGGCTTCCATCTCTAAAGAGGGAATCGGAGGCCAGGTGCCACCTGCCTCCGGGGCAGCGTGATCCCGAATTAGATGATGCTCTTCACGTGTCTGAGCTGGCCAGAGCAGGCATGACCCATTAGTAAGTAGGCCGCGGAGGACTCCCCGACGCCTGACCTGCAGGGACCAGCCTTTCCGCGTGGGGCAGGCGCGCTGAGGAAGGCAGCCTTTGCTGACGGGCCGGGCGGACAAGTGCGTGCTGCGCAGCTGACTTTCTATATTGAGCAGCGCGGCCTCCTGCAGCAGCTAGTCTGCTCTGTCAGGACCTTCAGGGGCAGCTCCCAGCCCCGTCCATGCAGCTGGCCGGCACCATCTGACGCAGCCTCTGCTGCCCCGAAGGCTGGTGGCTCCTGGCCTTCCATTCCTTCCTCATAGATGGAATCCTAGAGCCCCAGAGGCCAGGGTAAGGCCACCAGCACCCTCACTGCCTGCCTGAGCAGGAGGGGCAGGCGTGAGATAGCTTTCTTGGTAGGGAAAGGAGGTGTCCCCCAGGGGGACCTGCCCGGTGCATGGCCTCCATGTCCTGAGACACAGACCAGAAGGGAGCCCCGTGCTGTTCCCTGCTGGAGTGTGTGGCTGCATCACCCCCAGGGAGTGAGAGCCTCGCCCCTCACTTCGGGTCCGTGATGGTGGAACAAGGCAGTGAGCCACCCTTATGGTGCTGACAGGTGTTCTCGGGCCCCACCCAGACTTCTCACCAACCCTTCCTCCTGTCCTCAGCCCTGCGGGGTCAGGTCCCATCTCCGACAGGAACCCATCAACAGGATTGTGGGATTATTTTAAGGATAAGAAGCCCATCACATGCCCTGACTCATTTCCCTCCGATTCGCTGCATGGAAACACAATAGACTGGAATGTTGTGGCGTGTGGAATGTTGTCGAGCTTTCCTCCTTTCCCAGAAAAGCAGCCTGGGCCTTCAGAGCCTCCGGGGAGGGGGCTTCCTTAGGAGCAAAGTTCCCAGGGCCAGATATTGTTCTCTCCGACTAGTTTTGAAATCAAACTGACCTGCAGAGTGTCACTCCAGGAAGATGCCCGGCTGCAAGAGGCAACCCCTCAGAGGAAACCGTGGGCAGGCAAAGGGCTTGTGCTGTGCCCCGTTGCAATGACCCCAAAGCGAGCAGAGACCGGCCGGCACGACTCTTCATCCTGTGACTTCTGCCTGTGCTTCTGTCTGCACAGGAGGGGAAGTGTGCTAGGTGGAGCCGTCCCCCCTGCCCCACCTTGATGGCCTTTTCTGAGTGACCTCCCTGACCTCTTTTCTGGGTTGGTGTCCCTCAAAGGCATGCCATTCCAGAAGAGGCAGTGGAGTGGGGTTTGGGATCAACAAGAGAGAGGATGATCAGGATTCGAACCCAGGCCTGTCTGACCAGCTGCTTCCCAGCCCACGGAGCAGCAGTGTCCTGGATCTTTCTGACACCAAAGCCGAGTTTTGTACTGACTGTGCTTAAGTAACCCAAGCGCCGGAACGGAAATTTTCTTCCTTGTGAGTTCTTTCTCCTTTTGGATGACCTCATCTCCCCAGAGAAGCTGCTGGACTGGGTTCACCCAGACAGACCCAGGAGCCACCAGGGTCTGGGACGATGGCCGGGAGAATTCTGGGGGGGCCCTGGGAGGTGAGGCTGTGTGGAGGCAGGGAGGCTGACAGCTGCCCCCTGAGAAGACGCTGGGCAGCGCCCCAAACAGTGCACCCTGAACACTGCACCCCGAACACTGCAGCTGAACCCCTGCCAGCCCTGAAGACTGCTGACCCTTCTGTCCCTGAATCACCGCTGGGCCAGTAATCCCATCCCACAGGGAGGGCTCGGCACGCAGTGGATGCCTGTGTCCCAGCGGCCAGCCTGCGTCACGGAGGGCCTCAGGGTCTCGGAGGGAGGGACTGGCTGCCTCAAGCAGGGCCCTCATCGAGCCGCCCCTTCAGAGACCTTGTTCTCCTATTGGCAAGGGTGCGGGGCTCCCCTCTGCTTGCGGGAGGCCTGGCCTGTGTGCGTGCGTGCATGTCTGTGGGCACGGCCTCCTGGTAATAGCATCATCAACAGCTGCCGTCAATTAAACACTCACGTGGGCCACGCACCTTCATTCATTATCTCACGTCACTATCCTGGTGGCCCTTCCTCTGTGCTGGTCAGGAATCCGATCGTCTGTCCACCTGCGTGTCCATCAGCACACCCATTCTACACACCTGGGCCCTGGGCGAGGCTTGCGAGTCAAGGTCACAGCAGCAGGGCAAGGACTCCACCCAGGCAGGGGGCCTAGTGTCCCCACTGCTTCTTAGCCCCCAGGACCCAAACTGGGACCTCGGACTTGGAAATGGGCAGCCTGGGGTGGGACTGGAGTCATTGGCATCGGTCTGTGTGTGTCTGGGAGTGAACAGGGAGAAGCAGCAGGTTTCCATGGGGACACCAGAGGTGGTGACGTGTGGTGGGAGGTCCCTGATGGCCACTGTAACTCTGCTGCCCCCCCCCCCCCCCCCGCAGGTCAAGGAGATCCTGACGGCTCTGGGCTTGCTGTCTTGTGCCAACACACGGACCGGAAGCCTCTCAGGCGGGCAGCGCAAGCGCCTGGCCATCGCGCTGGAGCTGGTGAACAACCCTCCCGTCATGTTCTTTGATGAGCCAACCAGGTATTTATTCAGGAGCAGTGGAGGGAAGAGCCCCTGACCTCTCTGCCTGCAGATTTTCGGGGGGCCCTACTCTAACTTCAGACGGGGGAGGCGTGAGCCCTAGATGTCTTTTCCTCCCTCTATTTTGGGGTCACAGAGCAGAGGCCGGACTTGCCCGCTCCCCCTCTCTGAGATGAGGAGACACTGTGGCTTGGGCCGGCACACAGACCACCCTGTGCACTGTGAATGTGGATGTAGTTCGGGGGTCCCCACAAGTGTCTCATGGTGCCCTTGACTTGCAGTGGCCTGGACAGCGCCTCCTGCTTCCAGGTGGTCTCCCTGATGAAAGGGCTGGCTCAAGGAGGGCGGTCCATCATCTGCACCATCCACCAGCCCAGTGCCAAGCTCTTTGAGATGTTTGACCAGGTATGTGGTCCCTGCCGTGACCGGCCCTGGTGAACCCAGATTCCGGGCACTCAGCTTCCCCTTAGTTCGTGGGGCTGCCGTCATTGCTGGGTGACCTTCAGGGTTATGTTTCACATGACGCTGGAGCCATAGCAGCTGGGGAAGGGGCTGGGAAGAGCAGGCCAGCGCCCTCCCTCTGGGGCTGGTGTGTGGCCACAGGGACTTGGGCAAGTCGCTGATATTGCTGTGGCTTCGTTACCTTCCCTGTTACAATGGGGAATTCCTGTTTTATGGAATTAGGTGACAGGTTACTTTATTTGTATAATGTCATGTTTTATAACTCTTAGGTTTTGATATTATTATGAGGGGGAAAAAAGGCCCAAGGGTCAAATATATATACATGACTCCAAAATCTTTCCTGAGTAGGTGGTTAGTTAGTATAAATAAAATCAATATAACAGAATAATTCAGGGCCTCACAATATTGTCAGTTTTCCCTGACTTATTAACAGTCTTGGGGAGGGAGCAAGGAAGGAAGATATGAGTGGATGGCTGGATGGATGGCGGCGTACAAGGGCGGGTGGGGAGATGGCTAGGTGGATGGCGGGTAGGCGGGTGGAGGGATGGCGGAGTGGAGGTGTGGTTGCGTAGGCGGTGGGTGGAGGGGTGGGCGGCCGGCCGAGAGCACCAGCTGCTTTAGGAGGCAGGCGTGGCCGACGTTCACCTCTCCTTGCCTTTTCCAGCTTTACGTCCTTAGTCAAGGACAGTGCGTGTACCGGGGAAAAGTCTCCAACCTCGTACCATATTTGAGGGATTTAGGCCTGAACTGCCCCACCTACCACAACCCAGCCGATTTTGGTAAGTAGAGCCTTGACCAGGAAGGAAAAGAAAGGGCGTTTGTTTGCCGCGCCGGGTGCGCTTCCTCTTTTACCTGAGGCCCCCAGTCAGGAATTACTATTTCTCAGGCAGCTCAGTGCCATCCTGCGGTGGAACTTTTAGGAGCAGAGAAAAAGAGGTGGTTTTTGCTCCAGATAAACTATCTGGGAACGATAACAAGTTTCAATGCCCCCAGGGTGCCAGGCACACCTCAGGGCCCCGAGCACCCCTTTTCCGTGGTCCCACTGAACAGCCCCCGGTCTCATCACTCACGCCCGACCCTACGTGCAAAATGCGGCTCGACTTCCAGCTTCCGCTCCGAGGCTTGGGCGCCCGCTGCAGGCATTCAGTAAACGCTGGACGGATGTCTGAGTTAATAGAGAATGCGCTCACTATTTTAGTCTCCGGGTTCCTGACCCGAGAAGTGGCCTGGCTGGGGGTTTGGAGCCGAAAGAACATGGGTTACTAAATGATTTATTCGATCCTCATCCTCACGGAGCTCATGCGCAGTCAGTTAAAAATATTCTTCCCGACTCGTGGCTCCGTCGTTGCACAAATGAACGAGGCCCACGGTGCACGTCAGTGGTCTTGGGCGCCGTCCTGGGGCCTGGCTGACCCCGGGCCCCTGTGTCCCCTGCAGTCATGGAGGTGGCGTCCGGCGAGTACGGCGATCAGAACGGGCGCCTGGTGAGAGCCGTCCGCGAGGGCGTGTGCGACTCGGACTACAGGAAAGAGCCCGGGGGCGACGCCGAGGTGAACCCTTTCCTTTGGCACCGGCCCTCTGAAGAGGTAAAGCAGGCAAAACGATTGAAGGGGCTGAGAAAGGTAATCCCACCCCCGGCCCGGAGAGCGCTCGCGGTGCCCCCGGCACGGCCCCGTTTCTGCGCAGTGAGGAGGGGCGTCCCGGGGGTGGGGGTCTCACCGCCTCCCCTTCCTGGTGTGTCCTCAGGACTCCGCGTCCATGGAAGGCTGCCACAGCTTCTCCGCCAGCTGCCTCACCCAGTTCTGCATCCTCTTCAAAAGGACGTTCCTGAGTATCATGAGGGATTCGGTAAGCGCGTTTGCAGTCGCCTCGGAGGCAAAGGAAGCTGCCGGTCACGTTCAGGGCTATCTGTCCTGATGGACCCTTCAGACCCTTGTTCTTCCATTCGCGTTGGCAGCCTTCACTCTGGGATGCTGCTGTGACAGATGGCCCCAAATGCCAGCAGCTGTGACAGTAAATATTTATGGCTGAGCGTTGCGGCCCTGCCCTCATCCTGGGCCTAAGAAGGGAGGCCCAGCTCCTTTCTAGAATGTGGCACAGGGAAAGTGCAAGGGAGAAACCAAATGTAAAACTTCTGGTGGCAACTTTTCGCCTGTGCTCACCTCCCTCCAGCCGAAGCAGGTCATCTGGCCAAGTATGACGTGAGGGAGCATCTTCCTCCCTCAGGGAAGCGCAGCCAGGCACAGGGTCCAGGGTTGTAGGGAGGCTTGTCCGAAAGGAGGTGGCGGCGGCCGAAAACCATAGGCATGGCCGCCTTTAATGTGGTCGGTCTGCCAACCTGCCCGCGAGGGTCTGAGTGCTTGGTGGGCCTCTGGGACCTAGTGTGAAAAATGGAGCTCTTCAAGGGTGGCCCCCGACGCCCCCGACGTACCCACCCGTTGTCCCTTTCTCTACCCTCGTCATCACTTGTCCTCTCCTTTTGAACAGTTCTGCCTTAACAGCGATAAACTGTTCCCTGTGTGCGTGTGTGTGAACTGGCTTAGGGTGGGGGGCTTGCTTTGCTGTGTGTGTGTGTATGTGTGTGTGTGTGTGTGTGTGTGTGAGCTGGCTTAGGGTGGGGGGCTTGCTTTGCTGTGTGTGTGTGTGTGTGTGTGTGTGTGTGTGTGTGTGTGAGAGAGAGAGAGAGCTGGCTTAGGGTGGGGGGCTTGCTTTGCAGAAGGAGAAGGGGCAAGGATGAAGCATGAGGTCTGTGATGGTTGATACATCCAGAGGTCTTGGCCCCGTTGTCCCATCACTGCCCAGCCTCCTGACTCCCAGGCACTCGAGTAACAGCCTTGTCTGCCCCCAGGTCTTGACACACCTGCGGATCACCTCGCACATCGGCATCGGCCTCCTCATCGGCCTGCTCTACTTGGGGATTGGGAACGAAGCCAAGAAGGTCCTGAGTAACTCCGGCTTCCTCTTCTTCTCCATGCTCTTCCTCATGTTCGCAGCCCTCATGCCCACCGTGCTCACGTGTGAGTGTCTGCCTGGCCACCCACCCACCTCTCCTCCGTTATCCATCATTCCAGCCCACAAATTGGGGACCGAGGTCATGGCTCAGCCGAGAGATGAGTTTTCTGAACACACAGTGTCTTATTTTTAAAATACCATTTCTTTGTAAACAGATGTACAGTTGTATTTTTTTGTTAGACAAGAAAATATACACCATAATTTAAGCCAAAGGAATGAATCACTAATGGAAGACTTTTATTCATGGTGGAAGGCTATGAAAGAGAGGTTTCCAAAAGGTGTTCTAACCTCATTCGGTTATTAAGACAGGCCTGGTACACCCAGGCTGGTGAGTGGGGAAGACTGTTACAAATGGATTTCTGTGTAAGTCTAGATTGTTTGCAGAATAAGCTGCCCTCGGTCCCTGTGGGCTGATGGTGTAGAAACCCACTGCTTCCGCCAAACTCCAGCATAAACACTTCCTCCCCACGACACCTCCTCCCCGAATCGCCTGCAGTTTCCAAGACCAGTGTGCGAGGTCTTGGCCATGGGAAGGAACCACATTGTTAGTTACCCAGGGAGAATCAGTTGAGTAAGAAATGCTTACATCAATCACTAAAATCATATTCAACATTCACATAGATATCCCCCCTTGGTGACTCCCAGGTTATAAAAGTGGTCGGCAATTTTCCCAGGCTAGTGAGTCGGTCCTTACCTTTTCCACCCACACCCCGAGGACCGCAGTGTTGAAAGGCCCGGCCAGCTCACCTGTGTCAATGTCTGGCACACCAGGTACGTCTGCTTGACCCTTTTCCCGTTTTCCTGCCTCCTAGTTCCCCTGGAGATGGGAGTGTTTCTTCGGGAACACCTGAATTACTGGTACAGCCTGAAGGCCTACTACCTGGCCAAGACCATGGCCGACGTCCCCTTCCAGGTACGTATGCGAAGGGCGTGTGTTGCAAGAGGGGCAGGAGTTCTTCGCCATACCCTGTAAACCGGCGTGGAAGACCCCGTTTCCACGGGAGGGTGACCGACCCTGTGTCCCCAGATCATGTTCCCGGTGGCCTACTGCAGCATCGTGTACTGGATGACATCACAGCCGTCCGACGCCGTGCGGTTCGTCCTGTTCGCTGCCCTGGGCACCATGACCTCACTGGTGGCGCAGTCCCTGGGCCTCCTGATCGGAGCTGCCTCCACGTCCCTGCAGGTACCAGCCAAGGAAGCGCCTCCCGGCCACCCCGGCGGGGCTCAGCACCACCCCCTCCTCCTCATCCTGCCCTGACCTCCTACATCGGCTTCCCTGGGTCAGTCTCTGGGTCAGGACTCACAGTGTCCCCGCTAGTTAGGGTTGGCATAGTGACAGCGGCAGGCGCCCTTGTGTGGCACCTCGTGTATGCCAGGTGCTGTTCTCAGTGCTTCCCACCCGATCGCTCATTTAGTCCCAAGCACACCCTGAATTAGGGGCTGTGCTGTCCCCATCTGACAGGTGGGGACGCTGAGGCCCGGAGAGGCATGTGATTGGCTCAGGGTCCTGCAGCTAGCTCAGAGACCAAGCTCCCCACGCCTAGGTTTTGTTGCTTGGGGGGATCCAGTTGCCCATCCCTTCAACCTCCACTGCACCCCCACATTCCCACCCCATCTGAGTCCCTCCACATGCCCCCTTGTAGATTCCTGGTGCCACCCACCCACAACCTGCCAAACCCACATGCATCTGCTGTTTCCGCACCTCTGTGGCTTCAGGGAGCTCAGGCCAGGCCTTTCCTTAAAAGCAAAGCCAGAACTCGGTGAATCACGAACACCCGAGAGCAGGCTGCTCACTCCCCAAACCAGACACTTCTGCGCTCCATCTTGGCCCATGGACGACCCGTCCTGAAAACCAGTTCTTCCCCAGCGGTTCAGGGGATGGTCCAGGGGACGGTCCAGGAGTAGGGCCTCCAGGAGCTGCCTGTGGAGGAAGCTGGGCAGGACTGTAAGCTCTCTTCGTGTCTCCCAGGTGGCAACCTTCGTGGGCCCTGTGACGGCCATCCCTGTCCTCCTCTTCTCCGGATTTTTCGTCAGCTTTGACACTATCCCAACCTACCTGCAATGGATGTCCTACATCTCCTATGTCAGGTGGGTGTCGGGGGGGGCCCTCGACAGCTTGGGAGCTTTACGGTGACAGAGGGAAGGGGACTCTTATTCATGTGCAGACACTCACAAAAGCCACATCCTGGCTGTCGGCGAAATGCCGGCCCGATTCCGAGATCATGGATCCAAGACCTGCGCCTTTATTTTTGTCCCGGTTTTGTGTGCTCCCCCCTCAGCCACACACACAACCAGGGTAGGATGGGGGCTTCTTCCCCATCCCCTGAAGAAGCCCAGGTCGGCCCACACTTCTGGTCCTTTGAAGAGCTGTCTTTGGGAGTCTTTCCACCCTTACGGCGCTTCGTTCCTCTCGGGAATAAATGGTGCTCATGCACATTTCTGAGTATCGTGAGCCCTAATGAGCAGTCCCGTGGGAAAGGAGTCGTGACTTAAGCATCCAGCGTCTCTGGACGTGAGCGTCCTGGCTGTGACCACCGGCCCACGTGCTCCGTGCTCAGGGGCCGCCGCGCCTGTGGGCGCTCGGTGTGCCATGCTTGTCTCCAGAGTGCTTCTTGCCCAGCCGTAGCAGTTTCACGGACACACAGCTCCCAGGTCGGGACAAGCTCTTCTTTTCTGTGCCAGTTCGGGCCCAGGCGTATTGTTCTGGAAAACAAACGGGGAACAAAGCGCCTGTACAGAGTTTCAGGAAACCCAACACCTCGTCTTTCTCCTCAAAACCAGTGTTTTCGCTCTGCCAGCGCAGGGCTGGCAGGACCAGGAGATGGGGCAGAAGCGTTTTGTTTTGTTAGCGTGCTGCGCGGTGCCCGGAGGGCTGTCAGGCTCTCCCTCACCTCTAGCTGCTAGGGGTGTGTGCCATCAGGAGTCACCAAAGTGGCTGGTATTCGGGCCCTTCAGCCATGGGGCAAATGCCTAGGGTTCGTTCGGTTTGGAGGGAGCAGAACTGGAAGATACGGTGAAGCTGCTGCCTGTGCTCCTCTCGGGGGGAGGGGGGTGCTGGGAGGAGGGGGGGAGCATTTCGGCGAGGACGGATCTGTGGGGAGGGGGCCGATGGGGAACCACGGAGAAGCGGACGGTATTTCGCCCTCAGCAAACGGAGGCAGACTCAGGGGTGGGGGAAGTCATCGGGCCGCCAGGGCAGAGTCCTCCTCACACCGGGCCCCTTCCTCTGCAGGTACGGCTTTGAAGGGGTCATCTTGTCCATCTACGGCCTGGACCGAGAGGACCTGCACTGTGACATCGACGAGACCTGCCACTTCCAGAAGTCGGAGGCCATTCTGCGAGAGCTGGACGTGGAGAACGCCAAACTCTACCTGGACTTCATCGTTCTGGGCATTTTCTTCATCTCGCTGCGCCTCATCGCCTATTTTGTCCTGAGGTACAAAATCCGGGCCGAGAGGTAAAGCGCTGGAGCGCCACAGAGAGGAAACTTAGACATGGCCGCCAGGGGCAACTTGTAGAATCGTGGCGGCCAGCCTGTGCCCAAGGACGCAGGGACGACTGTGACTCAACCCCTAGCCGCCACGTCTGGTTCGTGGGTGCCAAGTGTCCGACGGCTCCGCCCAGTGGGGCCGGGCCTTCTCTCTCTCTCGCCCTTCCCGGCTAAACTAGGAAGAAGATGTAGAAAGGATAATTTTCACAGGCAGAATGTAAAACTTCCAGAGCCTGGGCAGAACTCACACCTGCAACCGAGCTGGTGACAAGAGGCTCCCTCCGTGGCATTCTTCCTCATGACCGGGTCGCTCTGGTCCCGGACGGGGGACGCCGGCAGCCTCTCCGCTGGGCACTGCGCGGTTGCGTCCTGGGGCAGAAAGGCAAAGAGGGAAGTGGTCCTGTTTTATGACTTCGTTTTCGTAGTTTCCATCTTTCTACAGTTTGTCTCTTTTTGCAATGAGAAGTCATTTTCCAAGCCAAAAGCCAAAAGCCAAGGAATTGCATTCATATTTAAGAAACTGTGTCTTTTTAGTACTTGTTGAAGAGCATTGTTCAGGGTGAGCTGGCCTCATTAATGAACTTGGGAAGGGTGCACACGCGGGTTCCAGGTTGAGAGGAGACTTTGGAACTGTATGCAGGAAGCCATGCAGAAATTTTAAAAAGTCAAACAAAAAGTTAGAAGGCAAAATTGGCCAAGTCTTTTAAAGTATTTTATTTTCCCTTTGCTTCTTATTTTAAGCAAAATATATTGTTTTTTTTCTTCCTAACTTTCCAAGCACGTTAATTTTGCCTAAAAAAAAAAATTCTAGAAGATCCACCCTGTTGCGTTTTTACAACCATTTCCTCTTTCCTTGTTAATTACATCAACTACCTCCACTGAACCTGGGAACGCCAGGCTGAGGGGCATCCAGGTGTGGGTGTTGAGGGGTCCCAGGTGCGGCCGTAAAAGGTGAGCTGACCGCATGAGATGGAAGCTGCTGAGACCTCCGTTAGGACCCAAGGCCTGAGCAGGAGCCCGGCGGACACTTGGTGCGGCCGAGGTGTCTGCAGCTCACCAAGCGAGGCTGTGGGTGAGTGCACCTCCGGAGGCCGGTTCTTGTGGTGTCTCGGCTGAACCACCTTCTCAGTGTTGGCCTTGTGCAGGCCTCGCAGACCGAAGCCCCTTCTTCCCGGGGACGTAGTCTTGGGAGCCACTCTCTCTAGGGCAGAAACAGCAGCCTGAGCAGGTGAACAGCCTCTGACTTCCTCACGGGGCACTGCCTGCCTGTCAGCTGTCAGGGGCGGTGTGTCCGCAGGCAGGAAGGGATTCCGGCCAAAGAATGCCATCGGAGGGAAGTGGGATTGCTCTCCCTGCTGGAACATCGCTGCCCTGGGATCAGGGCTCCCTAATGCGTGTCTGTGGGCGAACTCACAAACTCCCTGGCCCTCAGCTTCCTCTTCTGTAAACAGAAGCTCTAGCTAGTCTCAAGGCCACTTCCGCTCTAAGAGATTCCTCAGTTCTATTCCCAAAACTCTTAATTCCTACTTACGAGAACAAAAGAAGTTCCATTTTTACTTCCCCACAAATTCAATCTGCGGATTCTTAGAGGTCGCTTTTTCACCCGTAGAACCTTTTAAGCAAACACCATCGAGGGATATTAAAATGTAATTTTAGGTTTGCTTGTTCCACACAAATACGGCATTGCCTCCCAGACTGTGTTACGTGACCAGGGTCAAACTTAGCCTCTGTGAAACGTCGTCTCTTAATTTCAAGGTAGACGTGCCTGTAAGGCATCACACATAGACAGACCCACATAGGAACAGCCTGGCACATGCAGAGTTGGTGCGAGGAGAAAATCACCCATCACGCCTCAGCACCGTGTCAGGTGAGGTCAGTGTTTAAGGACCCACCCCCCGCCAGGCGAGCCCTGCTGGTGGCGGCTCTGTGTCCTGGCTCAGAACGTGCGCACCAGGCGCTGCCCTGAGTGGGGTCAGCCGTCTCCACCACACAGGCAGCTGCATCCCATTCCCTGAGCCCTGGGCATTGTGTCTCAGCAACTTCAGAAGGAACCCGTGAGACTCCTTTAGATTTGAAATCTCAACTCCTAAGCCCTCGGAAGGGATTTTTTCCATAGGGGTTCATGCTCCCTGCGTTTCAGTTTTTCACAGTTAGCAGAGGACATTCATCCCTTTGTAGACGAGGAACTGATGGAGGTCGCCCGCTACCCAGGGGCGGATCTTTGGGGACGTGATGGCTGTCGGTCTGCTAGAAGGGAAACCCACGTGCAAAGGAACCCAGGGCTACTTTTAAAGGATGCTAAGTGGGGTGTAGCAAGTGTACTAAGTCAGCACCCCAGGATAATTTGCCTCGAAGACCTACAGCCATGTTGAGTGAGGAAGCATCACCCCTAGGATGCTGCCTTCACCCCAATTTAACTGTCAGCAAGTGCCCCCTGCTTGCACATTCTCATGAGAAACCCTTACCAGCTTTTACTGAAATGCAGCCGTTCTCTTCAGATCTTCAGGTATTTGCTCTCTGCTTTTGTTTCAGGGTAGTCTGAGAAAATACCTGATCCCAGCGGCCTCAGATGGCATCCAAGCAGCCTCTTGGCTGATTTTTCTAAATGGCTGTGGTTTGGAGGCAGGCGGAGATGTGCAGGCCAGCTTCCCAAATCCGAGGCTTGTCAGTGGTTTCTGGATGCGGGGTTGCGAACACTCCTTTCACCACTGATTGCTTCTTGATTTAGAGAAAGATGAGCCCCCCCAGGTAAAGGATGAGCGGCTCCTCCAGGGGGTGGGCAGAGTGGAGATGGGAGCTTGGAGAATTTTGCTTTCAAATGAAACTTGTCCGGAGAGAAAGGGGCACTTGGGACTCTAACCACTGTCCTGGCCCCAAGATGGCGTCAGGGAGCCCCTCGCCTCTGTCCCACGGACAGCATTTCTGCCCCCTCTGTTATGCTCGCTGAATATCAGCTAGAGCATTAAATTCTTCCAAAGATGCTGTGAGTGAAGTGGGAAGCTCGCCCCAGAAAGGGAAGAAACCCCTCATGAACATTTACATAGAAGATGCTGGAATCAGATTATGTCGCCTTGGGAGAGGGGCCTTCAGGACCAGGAAACGATTTGGACTGATGAGCTTTTAGGTAGGAACTCCTCCACGGACAGGTCGGCTTCCCACCCTGAGAAAGGCACAGCCAGGCAGGCAGGGACCGGTGACAGCCACAAGGTCGAAGTCACTTTGGTTGTGTCCTCAAGAAAAACCTGAGTCCAGTAGATTGAGTATCTTCCTTGGCCAGTGTTCCGGGTACCACGCTGATGCCTTACGAACTCCCCTTGTTTGCTTACTCAGCCCACGTGGACTGGCTGTCCCCGAGCTTGGCGCTCGCCCAGGCGCCGGGCTCCGGGAGGGGGCTCAGATGTCGTGGGCCGGCCCCCGAGGGCAGAGAGGCAGGAAGGGACCCATGACCATGTCGCTCTGTTCATTCAGGAGACACAGGACGCTGGGGCTGGCAGAGGGGCAGCAAGGTCCCCAGTCCCAGGGCCAGGAAAGAGCGATTTGGAATTCGATCCCCAGTCTGACCCCAAGGTCTCCTTTTTTTTTTTTCTTTGCCACATTGCCCCCTGTGCACAGCGTACAAGTGTACGTGACAGTACTTTGTGTAAAATGCAATGCTAGCTTAGTGACCATTTATTCTGGAATTCTAGCTCCCAACAGGTAGCTGAGATGGGAGGGGGGCCACGCCTCTCCCCTTCAGGTGCCTTGCCCAGGGGCGCCACCTGTGGATCTTGGGCAGAGAGCTGGAGTGTGTGTGTGTGTGTGTGTGTGTGTGTGTGTGTGTGTGTGTACACACATGTGCACACGTGCAGGCTTGTGCTAGGTTGGATGTCATATAGCATATTCCTTCATCTGTGACTCCTCAGTCATCCTTCACTCTGGGAAGGGAAGAAAGCCTCCCCCACTTCCTGCCTGCCGCGCAGATGGTGAGAGCACAGTCGGGCCCACCGACGTGTTCCTCCACGCCCGCTGAACTGCAACGTGACAGAAACTAAAGCGCAACAGCTCAAAGTCGGGGGAGGGGTTGCAGAGCGTATGACTATAAAGTTAGATACTTTTGAGAAATGAAGACTGCTAATAAAATATTTTATATACAGCTTTTTCTCGTGTTCACTGTTAAATGCTCCCAATTCAAAATGACTTGCTCGAATGTGGCTCGCGGTGATGCGCTTTGAGGTTCTATTTTGAATGTATTTGCCGTGCGTTTAGGAGGCGTTTGGGTTTATTGCTTGGGGTTCTGGTCCAACACTGATTGTAAACAATCGTCCTCGTCCCTCAGGAGCACTCGTGCTTTGTGCTGAACTGTCTTAGAGTTTCATGGCTTGCCTCCGTGCTCCCAGGCTCCTCACCCACCTCTCCTGCCTTGTTCGTGTCGGCCGTGACCTCAAGAAGTGCCAAGGCCCCCAGTGCAGGCGGCCTGCACCTTCCAGTCCCCTTCACCTTTGCAATGGTCGCTGGGCAGCGTCCCACCAGGGTGTCATCCTCAGTCATGGCTCCAAGCGTCTGGGACACCCACTTCTCAGTGACCATGGCCTCCACAGGTGGCTGCTTGGGGGAGAGCACCCCCACGAGGCTCGGCCCCCCGTCAGGCTGAGCAGGACCCAGTAGGAGTCTGGAGTCACCCGCTGTGTGAGCTCCCAGGTCCCTCAGCTTCAGTCCGGACAGCGGTGCTTAGGGCCGGGCTGTCACACGGGCTTCCCTCCCACCTGGGACACAGAGCAAAGAGCGGGGCCGCACAAAGTCACAGAACCGATGGCCTCCACCATCCTCCTAAGTGACAGGGAGCCAGGGGTGGCATGCACAATCAGAGAGCACCCCAGATGCGGGATGAGCTCATAAAGGCGATGCCTACCGACCGACTAGCTCCCCGCTCAGCAGAGTGCAGGCCCTCCCTCACTCCAGTTTATGTGAAAGTCAAGGTCACTCTGGGTCCTTGCACTTGGCCTCTCATATCAGGGAGATGCCTCTGAAGCAATCATGGGGGCCTCCCTAGGACCAGAAGCAGGGAAAGAGCAGGGGTGCCCCCCCCCCCCCCCCCGTGCGCATTAATTTTCATACTCGCAAGCTCACTCCACCCTGTACTTAAACCCAGGGCAGGAAGGCAACGTGAAGAGGGTGCTCTCATGACCACCCTTCTTCGGGCTGTGGCTGGACTTCCTCAGACTAGGGCATAGCCCTCCCAATTCCTGTTCCCATCTTTGAGGAAAGGGAAGGGTTTGACCTTTGCTCCACTTTTGATGTTCTCTCTGAGCATGCCAACATGGAATCTTCCTCCAACAGGCTTGTTGGGGCCCCTCCAGGAAGCCTGCTCTGCACCTGTACAAACCTGGGGCATACACGTGACTCCCGTGGGTATACGCCAGGCTTAGGGACCCAATGCTGCTCTGCCCTCAGGTGGTCCCTTGGGTTCAACAGCAGAAAACAATCCACACACCAGCCACCGCATTCTGGCCAGGGGGGGGATTGTCATGGGCAGGGACACCGCTCTGGGGCTTCTCCACCATGTAGTGACCATTGCAAAGCTGAAGGGAAGGGAACGGAGGCACAAAAGCGTCCTGGCCGTGTCCCCGACCCGGGCGGAGCCTGCGGCTGGGCCCAGGCCTTGGGAGGGCGTGCAGGAGCTCACCAGCTCTGTGCAGTCCTTCCATGGTGGGGCACTGACCACCCCAGCCACCACCTTGCAGTCCAAGGACACGGCCACAAGCGTGTGTGAACGTCTCACGGGGCTTCGTGGTTTTAACCAGATCTTGGGAGTGGCATACGCCCCTGCCACATAAATAAAAAACATCGAAATTTAAAATGACTGCATTCAGTGGGAGTTTTCTGTTGGAGGAGAGCCACTGTCCTGTTTGCTGCGTCTGTGCAGAGGGAACAGGACAGAGACTCGGGCTGATCACCTGTGGGCGCCTTTGGCCTACAGTTTGCACCTGAACTTAAGCATGGCCCCGATACTGGATACAGTTAAATGGCATCTCCTTATGTTCGCTGACATAGGAAACCTGATTTGGGGACCCTTGCAAGCCACCTGCTGCACCATTCGTGATGGGGGTGATTGGTCACGCAGCCGGGGCCCAGTGAGCTGCGATGCGATGCTGAAGCCCGGCGGGCAAGCGTAGGAGAGCTGAGGTGCGACCCCTCCTGCTGCCCTGCTTGGGGCTGTTCTCAGGTCCCCTGCATAGGTGTCCCTTGAAGGGGACCTCAGGGAGCCCATGCCACCAGGACCTGGCAGCATGAACTATTGTCCTTTGGCTTTACCTGTCCCAGGGCCTGGTCTGCACCAGCCCTCCCTCCTGGCCCAGCCCTTGGCCCAGCACGGGGAGCTTTCGAGAAAATGGCGCCTGCCAAACGAGGCTTCGCTGGAGCACCAGGCACATCCACACTCTCCCTGTTGGGGGCCCGACGGGCCATCTGCTGCAGGGTGAATTGGATCAGGCCTCCAGGGGAAAGGCAGGAAGTCCGGGGTTTGTGGGTTTGTGGCCAAGCCTCTGTTCACCGTGGGTCCCTGGAGGCCTCAGGGCAGCCTGGTCTGAACACCGCAATGAGGACTTGGTTTTTCTGAGAGCATTTCACTGGCCGTGGTGGCTGTTTTGTTTTAATACCTCTCCATGTTTTACAATCCCATCGTCACGCACCTGCGGGGTCTCCTTTCCATGGCCTTTAGATCGCAGACCACTCTAGCTTAGTCATAAATATCCCATCTGTCCGTCCTCAGCTAATTAACAGTGCAAAGGTCTTGTCAGTCAAATTGCTAATAAAATCCCCCACGTGTGAGGTTTCCGTTTTTATCGCTGTGACCCCTGAGGGAGGGGGAATGGAGCCGAGTTTCTCCGTAGAAGAGCGAGTGTGTTTCAGAGCAAACCCCCGACCCCGGTGTCCCTGGTCCCCCTTGTCGTCTCCCGCGCAGCCCTGCGGGTGCCGCCCGATCGCCGCCAGCTGTTGTGATCTGTCGTCTTTTGTCTGATGTGCAGCTATTTTAACGTCTTTCCTTTGTTCTTCCGTCCAAAGCAAGAGTCAATGCAAGTAACCTTTTTAACCAGCGTGCAAACATGTGCATATATCTGTATATCTCACACGTGATTATATAAGCCCTGTTTTTTATAACACTGTACGGGTAACTTTGAATTAGGTTACCTAGGAAATACAGTTGCTTGCACGCTATGAGAGGTTTGCACTGTTGTAGATAAACTGGGCACACGCACACACGCACATATATATATGTATTTAAGATGACACAGGCTCCCTCAGGCACGTGTTCCCGGACTGCTTCACTCCACGGGAATGCAGGCCTGGGCTGAGCCCGTCCTGCTTTGTATATTTCTGTAGAGTTGCCTTCTTAGATTTGTACATGCATTTTTTGCAGACTTGAACTTTGTTTTCTCAAATTAGATGCCATTTATGAAAATGTGACATAAAACAAATAAAATCGTTATTTTTCAGATTTCACCGCGCTCTCTCTCTTTCTGGCTTTCCACAGCCCCAGCCCTCTGGCCCGCTGGGAGAATGGGCCGTGGTCTGGCCGAGCACGGGGAGAGTTGTTTTCTCCTTTTTGCACGGCCCTCGCTCTTAATCCAGCCATCTCTTCAGTAGGTGTGGTCATGGGTTCAGATGACGTTAGCAGGAAACTCAGAGTGAGGGTGCTGATATGCCAGCCCCCGGTGGCGGTGTGGTGGGAAGCACAGGGTCAAGTGCTTTCTCATGCCTGATCTAATGTAACTACCATCCTTGGGGCCAGAGAGCCATCGCCAGCCCATTTCTCAGATGAGGAAACTGAGGCTCAGAGACATGAGACACCTTACCGGCGGCCAGTGTTGGAGGCAGTTGGAATGGGAACCACGTGGCTGGGGAGCCAGGGCTCCCAACCCCTCCATCACACTCCTCGTCTTGGGAAGAGACATTGAGAGCAAAGGAGGAGAGTCCCTCTTGTCACAGGACATAGCCTGACAGAATGTGTCCCCCTAACCAGGGGACACTCCTTCCACATGGGTGGTCAGCGGGTAAGACAATGGACAAATGTCCCCAGGAATCAGCTTTGGGCTCTTTACAGTCTAAGAGCACAGTATGGGTCAACAGTGGGGTTTGGGTGGGCCTGGGCCACCTGGGTGTGGCCGTGATAGGGAAGCTAGGCCACCTTTGTCCATGTGGAACAAGGAGTGTGCATAGGGGCAGGACAGAGAGCAAGGCCGAGTGAGGCCTGATGACCCAGCGGTCCTGTCCCTCCTTCCTGCCCAAGGTTCTCTGTCCCGGGCACATCCTGTGCTTCCAAACCATCAGCCACCCTCTCCGTAACAGTCCCCACTCCTTCTCCACTTCTACCCAAATGGTCTTCATTGGAATTTTTAAGTCACAAATATCCTATGTACTTGCTTCCACAAATAACACAAAAGCTAATCATCTCATCCCCAACCCACCCAAGCACACCCCATTGAGGGCAGGCAGACAAACAGGTAACAAACAGTCCATTCACCCCTCAGGCAAGCACACCGGGAAGAGAGGGACACCGCGCCTCAGCCCACGCCTGCTTCTGTCCCCTGTGCCGAAGCACAGGCAGCGCTCCAGGCCAGAAGAAACAGCGCTCCCCACTCCCACTGCGCCGCGCACCTTTGTGGAATGTTCCAGAATCCGTGTAGTCATTTCCTTTTTGATGGACGCTGTGGTCATTTCTCCAGTAACAACCATATTTCAAAAAAATTGAAAATTTGGAAAACATCCTTACACTGATATCCTTACAACCTGCAATTTGAACCACAGAAACCTTTCTGGATACAAGCAAAGGAAATCCAAAATGCAAAATGGGGCATCGGAAGTGTTTTGACTGAAGGTGGGAACCTGCAGAACCCACGGGGCCCCTGGCTCCCACAGGGTCCCAGGGGGCCGTCCAGGCCGCCCCACCCAGCTCGGACATGCTGCCACCTGGCCTCCGGCCTCCAGTTCCACCTGAAGGTGGTGACTCTCTGGGCCGCAGGCTGCTTCAGGGATGTTGCCAAAACAGACTTGCTGAGTGAATCCCACCCGCCTCACCGAAGGGTGCTCGTTGTCACTGAGGATACACCCGTGGCCTTGACAGTAAAACTGAGTGCCGCTTGTTGGCAGCCCCATTCTACACAGAGATGAAGCGATAAGAAACAGAGATAAAACCCTATGACGAACAGACTGATTTCACCAAGTGCCTCCTCCCTTTTCCTTGCATGTGAGCAGCTGTCGGTGGGGTCTGTGCCCAGCCCTGCCTCCTCGCTCAGAAGACTTTGATGCAGCCACCTATTGGCTCGGGACCTTGAAAGGTGATTTCTTTCTCCTAATTTCCCATCTCATTATCATATGTGAGTGCAAGCGGAAGAAGGAAAGCAGACCTCTGCCCATCCGGAGACCAGCCGTGCTTCCCCATTGGCAGGAGCTGCAGCAGCAGCAGAGGAAGAATCCAGGACGCTGTCCGAGGGCTCCCTCTAGAGGGCTCTGGGGCTGGGCGCCATCCTGCCAGAGGAAAGGGGCCGTCTGCGCCCCACAAACGCGGGAGGGAAAGGCCACAGTGTGCACGCCAATAAGGGCAGAGACAGCTGCCCAGAGAGAAGCAACTGATAGCTCCTGCCCCTGACTGGGGTCTGGGTAAGGTGGAGAGAGCCCTTGGCCTGGGGCCACCTGGAAGCAATCAAGGTCCCCTCGGAGGCCACCTGGCAGGACCGGCAGCATCAAGGACAAAATAAGCCAGTCCACACCCTGGTCCTTGCAAAAGCCTTGGAACTAAACTCTTGATTCTCAGCAGGAAGTCAGGCATTGTCTGAAGTCAGTAAATCAGCAGGGACGGGCACACACATACACACAAGAGAGAATTCACACACCACACACTCCACCCTGTTAAAGTGTGTGATGCGCTGTTTTGTGCAGCCATTACCACTCTGTAATTCCAGAATGTTCTATCACTCCCCAAAGAACCCCCAGACTCCATCAGCAGTCACTCCCCACCCCCTTCCCCAGCCCTGGCAACTGCTAATGTACTTCCTGTTTCTGTGGACTTTAATGTGTCATATAAATGGAATCACACAACATGTGGCCTTGGTGTCTGGCTTCTTTCATTCAGCAGAAAGCACAGTCAGACTTCAAAAGCAACGTACAACCTCAGGAACAAAGAGGGGAGCTGCAGCACCAAAAGAATGAGGACCCCAACACCAAAGCATCAGGACCAAGGTCTGCATTAGACCATCAGATGCCCTGGGATACAGCTGTTGCAGTTGTCCCCAGGTGTCAGTGGGGACTTCGAGGGTCTCCAACTCTTTCCAATACACAGCAGTGCCTCTGTGGTCCTGACGAACGGGGTCCAAGGGGAGACTTTCCAGCCTGTGGGAGACCCGATCTGAACGTGGCCGTGGCCGGCAGCTCTGCCCACCCAGTCCTTCCTCCCCACCCCCCGCTCTCGGTTGTCAGGCCGGCAGAGACCACGCCTGCCCTTCCTCCCCTGCAGAGCTCCCCAGGGAGACTGCCTGCCTGACCCTATTCTGGCATCTGAGAAGGGAGCAAAACCCCTTCTGTCTATGCCGTTGAAAGATGAAGAATTCTTGGAAGAGAGTCATGAATTCCAGCAAATTCCAACATATTCTGAAACAATACACAGCCATCCAGCCAACAGGGAAGGGACCATTGCCAAGCTTGCACCAAAATCCAGGAGGTGGGGAAAGGCATTTAAGCAACATGGGAAGTAATTAACAGGTTTAATGGCCACAGGGCACGTGTGTGTGTTGGGGGGGGGGTTGTTGTTGTTTATCTCCCCTTTCAGCAGCAGCAAGGAGGTCTGGCTTCTGATTGGCAAATCAAAGTTCTCATTCCATAGTTTCTGGAAGAGTCTAGAAATGCATACCATGTTCAAGTCAATGAGGAAGCTATTTGATATCAAAACAATCCCTGGATCTTACAAAACCTAATTCATTATTCAAATTCACCCTGAGCTGCTGGTGCATTTCCCAGGAAGCGTAACAACCTTGAACCCCGGATCAGTGTCTGCTTCTCTGCTTGGAGCTCTCGTCCTCCCTGAAGTCACAGGGAGGGATGTTGCCCTCCCCACCCACTTGGTTTTACTGTCCGGTGTCTGCCTCACACGTGGACACTGCTGGGCCCAGCCTGCCTGCCTGACTCTGATCTCTTCACCAGAGCTCTGAGATTTTTTAGAATCTAATGGTTCTAATGCTCATGTCCACATCCATTGTTTGAACCCCCTGAAGCACCGGCCTCGGGGGTGGTGCTGCCACCATTCGCACTGACCGGGGCCCAGGGCGCGTGGGGCAGAGAGCCAGAGGCTGCCTTGCATGGTGACTGACCTCCATGACCTCGCAGGAACAACAGAGGAAAGTGCGGAGAGAGATGGTTGAGCCCTGGGACAGGGAGATTAGGCCCCTCCCTTTCTCCACCCCACTTCCTTACACGCCCCCTCCCCCACTTTCAGATGAGAGGCTCCTGTGCCGGGAAGCAGGTTGGTTTCGCCTCTGAGTCCGGCCTGGGGTCTCCCTGAGAGCCCGTGGAAGCACGCTCTCAGGACAGGGCCCTGAACAGTGTGGATACATCGGAATAGAAGCCACCGGCTGGGGTGGGGTACTAGGATTGTCCCCTATGGTGTTGTCAGTGGCCCCCACGAAGAGTCCGATCTGGCCACTGAGTCACAGGTAGCTGGTGACAGCAGTGCCCATGAGGGGTGATGGTCGTTCCCCTGGGCTCCGGGCTCCGTCTGAGAAGGGTGGGGTGCAGCAGCCTCAGCATCCTTGTGCCCCCAGGGTGGGGTTGTCCGTTGTCACTGCCCAGGCCTGGGCTCTCTCCTCACCCAGGGGTGTGCAGCCAAGTGCAGGAAGCAAGCATGGCGCCAAGCGCCCACGTCCTTCCTGAGCAGCGCGCCTCCTCTGAGGGCCCTGGCGGCCCACAGCCCTAAAACCCAGCAGCTCTGCAACCACCGGAGCACGGCCTTGGGACACAGGGCTACAGGGGCAGCAACTCCTCAGCCACAGGTCCGCACACAGGGACACCCAGGGCCATGGGACCGTGAGCTGAGGTTGCTGGGGTGGGGGTGGCACTGCCATCCTGGGCATTGTTTGTGCATCTTTGAACAAGCGGGGTGGTTAGGGAGCAGCCAAGAACAGAGGTGGACCCGGGACCCTTAGAGAAGGACAGAGGACTCGTACACAGGGAGCAGGACCAGGGTGTCTTGCTCTTCCAACCACATGTGACATGACAACCTCCCATGTCATACTCTCCCATTGGGTGAGAGCACCCGGAGCCACCACACCCAGGGCGGCGGGAGTACGCGGTGAGCCACCTTGCAGGGGTGTCCAACCTGTGGCCCACGGGCTACATGAGGCCCAGGATGGCTGTGAGTGCGGCCCAACACAAGATCGTGTATTTACTTAAAAGATGAGATGCGATGTTTTGTTGATTATGTGTCACACTGTGTTTAATGTGTGGCCCAGACAACTCTTCGTTCTCCCAGTGCGGCCAGAGACACTGAAAGTTTGGGCACCCCTGAACTCTAGAACATTGTCATAGCTAAGGAAGGGACAGGCAGGGCAGGGAAGTGGGGCTGGCTCTGCAGTGGGTGAGAGCGGGCCCCCGGCTGCAGATCCTGGGGTGGAACCCGTCCCTCCCGGCACAGTGGCAGACACCTGGGGCAGGCGGGGACATGCCTGGCAGAGGCAGAAAGGGCAGCACTCAGGGACGCCGAGGTCGGCGGAGGAAAGCCAGGGGTCTTTGGGAGCGCAGGCAGGGTAGGGGATCATCAGGATAAGGCCAGGCAGCCAGGAGGCAGCAGAGTGCCGCCCTGGAGAGAAGGCCCCAGACAGGCAGCAAGGTGATGAGCAGGGCTCGTTGGAAGAGCAGGACAGAGGGGTGACGCCCAGGTAGCAGCTGTGTGGTCTGACCTGAGGCTGACGCCCAGGGCCCAAGGTGACCCTTCAACCCCTCCGGCTGAGCTCAGGCCTGGCGTTCGGGGCTGGGCAGGAAAAGGGAGACAGTGGCGGGAACTGCATGGGGAGCTGCAGTCCCGAGTGAGGAGGCCACTGTAGGCCTGTGCTCCTTGGTCAAAGATGTCCCCGGAAAGGCTCACCCCCAAGGCCTGGAAGGTGTCAGAGGGGACACACAGGGCTTAGGATTAGAGACCTGGACATCCTGACGAGGTCCCTTTCAGCAGGGGCTATTGGACAGGCTCCTCATCTACCAGACAAGGGTAGAAATATCCCTAGGAACCTGGTCCCAGATACAAGCTCAAAAACAAAGGCTGTTGTTCTGAAGGCAGCCGGTGTCTCTTTTCCAGCAGGAAGGCCAGCTCAGAACGAGAAATATGCGCCCCCCCCAACCCACCCCACCTAGTGCTGTCTGGCCACTGAACAAGGGTGCAGTAGAATTGAACAAGCGTGCAGTTGAATTGTCCTTGTGCCCTGAAGAGAGTCCCAACAATGGATACAGCAGAGGACACTCAGCCTGAGCAAACGTGCCAAACCAGTCGGGGCTCCCAAGCTTCCCGCCTGGGAACCCCTGCTGCTGTCCCTGGGACTGCGTGTCCCAGACAGGCAGGAGCAACTCTCCATGGAGGGGTGGTTAAAACTCCACGAGAACTTCAAGGGGACCCGACTTCCTTTATTCACGTACCCGGGTCCATTTTCAGGAGAAAAAAAGGAGAAGGTACTTCCAGCCAAGATGGAGGCATAGGTGGACACACTGCCTCCTCGCACAACCAAAATTAAGGACAACAAAGATTTAGAAACAAGAAAACAACCAGAACTGATACAAAATTGAACTGTATGGTAGTCCGACAACCTTTTATCCAGACCAGTAAGAAGGGTGGAGTCATGGCTGGAAAAAGTGGAGGTGCGGACGGGCACACAGGCAGCTGCTGGCAGATCCCAAATGCACAGGCGACGGCTAGTGGATCCCAGGCACAGGGTGGCAACGGGCAGACCCAGTGAGACTGTGCAAGGCAGCTGGCTGACCAGGTGGTCCCACATTCACACGCAGATAATCCAGGCAAAGGGGAAGCAGCAGAAGGGACTGGAATCCAAGAGAGAGCGGAGCAAGCGCCATTGTTCCCTCTTGCACCCCACCCCCACATACAGCATCACAACCCAGTGACTGGGCTGCCCCACTGCCCTGGGGAACACCTAAGGCTCCACCCTTCACCACGTAACAGCCGTGACCAGACCAAAAAAAAAAAAACAAAACAAAAAACAAAAATGGCTCAAATGGGAAAACAGATCAAAGCCCCAGAGCCAATTCATCTAAGCGACCAAGAGATCGCCAACCTATCAGATGCACAGTTCAAAGCACTGGTGATCAGGATGCTCACAGCATTGGTTGATTTTGCTCACAAATTAGATGAACAAATGAAGGCTACAATGAGTGAAATGAAGGGAAACACACAGGGAAATGGGAGGAAAACTGGGACTCAAATCAACGGAGTGGACCAGAAGGAAGAAAGAAACAACCAAACAGAAAACAAGGAAGAAACAAGAATTCAAAAAAATGAGGAGAGGCTTAGGAACCTCCAATACATCTTTAAACGTCCCAATATCTGAATTGTAGGGGTCCCAGAAGGGGAAGAAGAAGAGCAACCAGTGGAAAACTTGTTTGAACAAATAATAG
>PVKU01006020.1:36919-111730 GCA_004027475.1 Anoura caudifer
GCAAAGGAAATAGACTTCCAGGAAGTCCAGGAAGCTCAGAGAGTCCCAAAGAAGGTGGACCCAAGGAGGAACACACCAAGGCACATCATAATTACATTAGCCAAGATTAAAATGAAGGAGAGAATTCTAGAAGCAGCAAGGGATAAAGGCAGAGTCACCTACAAAGGAGTTCCCATCAGACTGTCAGCGGATTTCTCAATAGAGACCTTCCAGGCAAGAAGAGGCTGGAAAGAAGTATTCCAAGTCATGAAAGGCAAGGACCTACATCCAAGATTGCTCTATCCAGAGAAGCTGTCATTTAGAATGGAAGGGAAGATAAGTGCTTCTCAGATAAGGTCAAGTTAAAGGAGTTCATCATCACCAAGCCCTTATTATATGAAATGTTAAAGGGACTTATCTAAGAAAAAGAAGATAAAAAATAGGACAGTAAAAAGACAGCAAACTCACAGATATTAACAACCACACCTAAAACAAAAGCAAACTAAGCCAACAACTAGAATAGGAACAGAACCACAGAAATGGAGATCACATGGAGGGTTATAACAGGGGAGTGGGAGGAGGAGAGGGGGGAAAAGGTACAGAGAATAAGTAGCATAGACAGTAGGTAGAAAATAGACAGGGGGAGGGCAAGAATAGTGTGGGAAATGTAGAAGCTAAAGAACTTATGACACATGGACATGAACTAGGGGGGGAATGTGGGTAGGAGGGGGTGTGCAGGGTAGAGGGGAATGATGGGGGAGAAGTGGGAGAACTGTAATAGCATAATCAATAAAATATATTTTTAAAAAACTTTTTAAAATTTAAAAAATTTCTTAAAACAAGGAGAAGGTGGCCACCCAAGTTGAAACATATGTTAAACTTGCAAGTAAATACAAAAAAGTGCCAGTTTGTAAGACAGTGGGGTTTTGCGGGGGGGTTTTTTTGTTTGTTTGTTTGTTTTTGTTTTGGCTTTCTCTTCATGAAGAAAGAAATGAATTTTTTTTTTTAATTTATATTTGAAATGTGTTTGCTCAACTTGCAGGAGGCAGTGGCCTCCTAGGAGGTTGTGCCCTCCCCCCAACCCCAACCCCCACCCATCCCATCTGCACCCTGTCTGAGATCTGCAGCAAACCCACAGGTGATGTGGCTCCTTAGGGCTATTTTCTGCCCCTGGTACCCAGGCTGGGACAGACCCTCTGCTCAGAGATGATGTGATACCCCCTGCCATCCCCTATCTGTGACAGGCTGACAAGGGAGTGAGAGCGACTTGGTGGAAATAAAACAGAAGGACACAAACTCTCAGGAGTGAAGACCTGTCCTCATGCTGGGTGTGGGTTTTTATTCTGGAAGTCATCAGGCCCAGGCATTAGATTTCAGCCAAAGCCTTGCCTGGAGCAGAAAAGCAGAGCAGAGCAGACAGGGCTCCAGAGGGTGGAAAATCATCTCCCGAGATGTCTGGGGGAGGTGAGCGTGGCTTCAAAAGGTACATTCTGGAAACAAATCACAGGATGCATTACTGGGAGCAGAACTCCCTCCACCCCACCCTGCCCAGCTTCTCAAAGCCAAGTGAGGCTTCAAGGTTAGCGTCTTCTGCTGCATTCTCCCCGCAGGCACTGGGGAAGTGCTGAATCCCCCACCTCGCACCCCACCAGGCCCAGGGGTGGGGGGCCAGGTCATAAGTGAGATGGGGCTCTGCAGGACCATCCAGTCCTCCCTCTGAATTATCCTGGGACAAAAGTCAACAGCAACCCCTTGGGCGTTGGCTCCAGGAAGCTGTCTTCCTTAGAAGATGAGCTGGCACTTGGGCTGCCAGATGGCTTATGGTGACCTCCACTCCCAGGATGGGCGAGGTGGGGCCGCCAGAACCAGGACAGCCATCGCCCTGTTTGCACCATCTGTTGCTGACACGGGGTTCCCTGGGGTGGCAGCTCTCTTGCACCCCACTGCACCACCGAGGGAGGGAGGGAGGGAGGGAAGGAAGGAGGGAGGGGTGGGGGTGTACCTGTGGTGAGGCGTGCAGAGACAGAGCCCCAGACCCAGCGCTGCCCACCAACCCCCTCCCGTCTGCTGCCTGCGTGTCACAAGTGGTGCTGGTTTGTTTGGGGGACATGGCTGGCAAAACGTCCTGGCTTTCCAAATCCTCATATTTTCCATTTCCCTCCAGGACAGTTTTTTAAACGAGTTCTCTCTACATATTGCCTTGACTTTGACACCTTTTAGAAACAATTGCTTTTGTATTTTGCACGAACTGCTCTGCAACAGGACAGCAGGGAGCAGGCGCTGGTGGCCAGCTGCCCTGAGCACAAAGCCACTGACGGAGGCCTCCGCCAACAGGCGGCCACGGGACCAGGTGTCCCGCCCAGGGCCCGAGGTGGGCACGTGGGCCGGCTTACCTGTGTCCTGCAGAGGCTTGAAGCACCAGGGCACCTCAGGGATGCTGGAGTCGAAGCAGCAGCCCCTGCTTTTGCACTGCTCAGGGGTGATCTCGGAATAGCCGCAGTCCACCCGGTCGGTGGCCGGGACGGCGCACTGGCTCTCCGCTGTCCCAGACAAAGCCCAGTCAGCTGCCAGCACCCTGCCGGCTTGGGGTTGGTCTGCTGGCTTCACTTTGCACGTCTGCACCCACCCCCTCCCCGCTCCTGATGTCAAAGTCTACGACACCCTTCCCCAACATCTGCTTGATGCAAACCCTCTTTCTGTGTAAATATTTAAGAAGAAACATTCTGTAGGGGACCTAGCCATCTACCTGGAAGCTTCCTGCACTTGTCAGGAAGTCAGTAGGGGCCTGCGTTCCCTGGGGCTGGCAGCTGCCCAGGGCATCTGATGTCCCCTGGAATTTTGTTTCCGGGTTCACTGTTTTATCCAGAAAAACTCCCACCCCCCTTTTTTAAATGAAAAGTGTAACAGGATATATATATTCAGTACAGAAAGGCACAATGCACACTGAGCTTTCCACTTCCTTCCTGCCTCTCTGTGCCCCCAGACCGTTGGGCTTGTCGCTCCTTGGGTCTCCAGTGTTCACCCCCTAAGCAAGCCTGTGTGTCTGAAGTTAGCAGGGGCCCACTTCCCCGCATCGCCTACCTGGAGCTCTGCTTAGCAATGCAGAGAGCACCTAAGTCCTCTCCTACAGCTGCCAGTCTGTACTTCCTTAACCCCTTGCTTCCCACACCTCGGGATCTGCAGGGAACCTTTAAACCGCACCGAGGCCCCCCTCCAACCCTGACGCACCCAGCGCGTCCTGGGAGCCGGCGGGGGTCTAACGGGTGCCCCGTGTGGGAGCCGCTGTCTTGGACACAGCTCAGTAGGTAACCTGAGGAAAGCCACACCCTAATCTCTTTAAACTTGGGTCAATGAAAGAGCTTCACACGCCTCCCCCGCCCCCACCCCCCCACCCCCCCACCCCCCGCCCCCAGAGCTGCCACGCAAGGGCTGAACAATCCAGAATGGCTCTGGAACTCATCGCTGGGGTTTGTCTTTCCTTTTTGTTTCTAGCAAAGAAGGCGAGGAGACAGTGTGCTGGGCGCTGGCTGCCGGCCAGGCAGACCTGGCTGCCAGCCCTGAGTCCCACACTGATGGGGGGTCGGGGGGGCGGGTGCCTTAGGACCGGTACTAACTTTCTGAACCTCATTTTCTTGTCTAAGACGGGACAGCAGGACCCAGTTGGCAGGGCAACTGAGAGACCATGTGTGTGTTTGGTCAATGGCAATTATGAAATTAATGTGGGGGCGTGGTCACCTTTCTCAAGCCCACAGAAAGCCCCCAAGCCTGGATCTTTCATGTGCCTTCCCCCGGTCCTGGGCCCCTTGCTGCCCCTGGCCCCCGTCTCCCTGTGGAGGAACGAGAAGTGAGGGCGGTACTCACACAGGCCCACATATTGCCCGGACGCGCTGGAGGAGATCAAGGTCAGGACCACCGCCAGCAGCCAGAGCGCTCTGGCCTCCATGGTCACGGATGAGTGCTGGGGACCCTGCCCTCGGAGGATATGCTGCACCGGCCAAGAGTCTCCTTTATACCCACCCCTGTGTTTGCACTGGCTCCCTGGAGCCTGTTTGTTGGGGATGGCCCTTCCCCGCTCACTGGCCCTGCCCACCAGTTCCAGGACCTGAAGGTAAAGCCCCAGAGGCTCAGCTCCCTGAAGCAGAGAGAGCAGCGCTGACCCCATCGACCCCACCGGTGATGCAGGGGGGTTAACACTCCTCTGTCAGGGACAGGGCTGTGGCCTCCCCACACCAGCCTGGCCAGGAGGAAAAAATAAAGGCTCAGCATGGGGCTGGGCTTCAGTATCAACAAGCCAGCCAGGAAGAGTCCTGAAGGTTCCCTAGGCCATGACCAGGGGTCCCTTCATCCCAGACCCGCCCTGGGTCTTGAGGAGACCGGCAGTGGACCCGACTCGGGGACCGTGCCTGGGACTTCATGTCTCTCTCGCAGCTCCTGAAGGTACACACCCATGCCTTTCCTTTTTTTTTTTTTACTTTTTTATCCAGCAAAAAAAAAAAAAAAAAAAAATATTATTAACTACATTGTAATAAATGTGTTAAGTAAACTCATTCAATACATTTTAATAAACGTATAATACGTGCAGCTGGTGTTTAAAATCAACAGTGCAAGAGACCCCCTCCCGTCTAGCGGCGTCCATGTTGAATACTTTCTTAGATTTTTTTTCCAGAAATGTTCTCTCTAGATCTACGCATGTTGGTTTTTTCTAACACAAATGGGAGCTTGCTATACACCTTTACCCAGCTTTCGTTTTCTTTAAATGAAGGCTATATCTGGGAAATTGTTTTATAACAACGTATCTAAATGATTGGGATACTTACTCCCATTTTTCAGAGGAATAAGCTAAGGCTCAGAAACCAAGGTGGCTGCCCAAGGTTCAAACCCGGTAGAACTAACAGTGCTGAGGTTCGACCCCCTCTGTAGGACCCCAAAGTCCCAGCTGCCCATCACAGCCCCTCCGTCCTGGGCAGGTGACAACCTGGTGAGAGCAGGACAGCCCAGGGTCCTGTGATGGTTACGTCTCTTTTCTGCCTGCAGCATTTTACCTAACTGCTCAGTACCAATGCCACTGGGAACCGGGGGTGGGTTTTGCACATCATCGTAGAAGTGGGTGCCCCGGCTGGTCACACTTACCGCCTGGGTTTGGGGGATGGTGTTGAGCAGAACTGAGTGCCCAAGGTTTGTCCACCAAGTTGTCCCCCACCGAGTAACTAATGGGGGATGACAACTGTGTCCCACCTTGTGACTCCCCAGGCCCAGCCCCTTGTCCTCGGTGAGCCCCAGATGACTGGGTTTGGGCATGACACTGCCACTGGTCTGCCACCCCCTCCAAGGCAAGTGCCGGCGGAGAGCAGGTGCTGAGCGGCTCTCAGTGCGTCGGCTTTGCTCCCGCAGGGCGGCTGCCCGCGCTAACGGGCGGCGTGCTTTTCACGCTGTGGAAAATATCCTCCTGGGGGAAGTCCCGGGAGCCTGTCTGGCCAGACCCCTGCCTGCCCACTTCCCGAATACAGGCCAGGCCAAGCCACGGGGCCAGGCCGGTTCCGGAAAGCGCAAACACCCCAGAAACAGGCTTCGAGGGGACAGGTATTTGAGGCTGTCTTCACCAGTGCCCTGGTCTCCTCCATGCTTTAAAAAAAATTTTTTTTAACTACAGTTTACATTCGGTATGATTTTGTATTAGTTTCAGGTGTATGGCATAATGGTAAGACAATCATATACTTTGTATTTGCCCCCCCTAATATTCCAGGACCCATCTGACGCCCATGCAGTTGTTACGATATTATTGACTGTATTCCCTGGGCTGTGCTTTCCATCCTCCTGACTAATTTGTAACCACCAAGCTCTACCCCTTCATCCCTTTACCTTTTCTGCCCATCCCCTTACCCCTCCCTTCTGGCAATCCTCAGTCTGTTCTCTATCTATGAGTCTGTTTTTGTTTTATTTATTCATTTATATTGTTCTTTAGATTCCATATATAAGTGGAATCATATGGTATTTGTCTTTCTCGACTGACTGATGTCGCTGAGCATACTACCCTCTGGGTCCATCCATGCTGTTACAGATGGTAATCCTTCATCTTTTTAAAGCTTAGTAATATTCCACCGTATAGACGTACCACAGCTTTTTTACCCATTCGTCTGCCGATGGGCACTTGAGCTGCTTCCACAGCTTCCTCGCCAGAGTGCCTTCATGGTCACTGGGAGGCTGGGGCAGTGCCCCTGCCCGGGCCCCGCCCCCAGGCAGGTAGCCCAGGGCGGCCATCGCCCAGAACCGCCGCCCGGTGTGTGCTGTAGTTTAACTCAGGCACTCTCCACTGCACCTGGGGCTGGGCCGGAGGAAGGAACGTCAGAGGTGAGCAATCCCTGTCCTTGAAGAGCCCCCTCAGGAAGACTGGTTGTCTCGCAGGTGGGGGAGCAGAGAGAACTGGTCTGGGGTCCTGGACTCTGTGACCTTAGGGAAGTCATTGTACTGCTTGTGCCTCAGGTTCCTCGCCTGTCACATAGCCCCCAGCCCCCAGGGCTCCCTGAGTTGGCGACACAGAGCCAAGCTGAGTGCCAGGACACACACTGGTCACCTGTCGGGTGTGGCGCAGCAGCAGCAGCTATGGGGGCAGAGGGTCCAGACTCTCGACCCTACAGTGTGTAGAAGTGGTGGCTGGGACACGAGGCTCGGGCCCGGGTTCCCACAGTTGTTGCCCGCACAGGCTCCCTGGAGAGCAGGGGGCTGGCCCGGCCCTGGGAGGCCTAACCCCTGAGGCCTAGGGTGACCGTGTGTCTGGACTGTCCTGGGACCCCTCCCCTGCAAGCCCTCCCACCCCAGGCCTGGTGTATAGGTGTCCCAGGGAGGGCGAGCGTCCCCTGGACGGGTCCGAGTGCTGACGCTGCAGCCTTCCACCTGAGGGAGGCACGACCCCTGGCACGTGTATGCAGCAAGCACAGGCTAAGTGTGGATCACGGGCCAGGCCAATGTTAGGCCCTAAGCACCCCAGGCGTGGCCCCTGACCTCAGAGACCACAGCCCTGCGAGGGAGGATGAGCCTCAAAGTGTGAATTGTGATGCAATGTGATATGGGAGCTGGCATGATGCTACCCAGCATGCTCCTCATCTGGGGTGAAATCTGAATGGGGTCTTGAGGGATGAATAGGAGTTCGCAGATGAGTGAGGGTTGGGAGGGTGTTGCCGGCAGGCAGACGGTACTAACTCACCACCCCGCGGGAAACAGGGAGTCCATGTGTCCTGCACAGGGCTATACATTCCCTGTCACCTCTCGACTTCTGATGTGGTCACTCTTGGCTCCTAAAGCCAGCAGAGAGCCAGATGGAGGAAGAAATTACAAAGTCATGTTAACTGAAACCTCTGGGTGGGCCTTGATGTAACACACCTCCCAGGAGCCTCCTGCTGACCAGCTGTCACATCATCCTGCAGCTGCCTTGGCTACAAGCCCCTCTCTCTGTGTCCTGCACAGTTTCCTCCTGCCTGACCTGTCCCGAGCCATCAGGACCTGAAGGTGGCCACCGGTGTGACTGATTCAGAGAGGTTCCCATCTTCTGCTGTGGTTTCCATTGAGGACAAATGGGGGAGGGGTCCGGCCATGCAAATGTGTCCTCTCCCCACCCACCAACTGCGCATGGGGACTGGGGCGAGGACAAGGTGTCGGTGAGTCAGTCAGGACAGGGGCCATGGGCCCTGGGAGCCCCTCATGGGCCCCAGCCTCCTGCCCCCAGTACTGGGCCAGTGCCTGTCCTCCACACATGGCGAGGGGCACAGGACGGCCCCTGGGAGTTCAAGGGGAACCGATGTCTGGCTCATGGTCTACTTGGGGGGCTCTCAACCACAGCAGCCTCCAGACCCAGAGCTCCTTAGGGTTTGGAGCTATCGCATCCGCCCAGGTGTTGTTCCAGCAAAGAAGCGTCCCCAGGAATTAGTGGACTTATGACCAGGATGCCAAAGTGCAGAGATAAGTCAGAGATAAACAGCTGGCAGCTGGGAGTAGGTGTGTGTGGGGACCCCGGGGCTCCTGGCGGACAGCCCCACCCTGGGGACCCAGCCGGGCCTCTGGAGCTGGAGGTGGTGCAGCAGGAAGACAGGTCCTCGCAGCGCACTGAGGGGGGCCTGGATGTGCCCTCTACGCATGCCTGCCGGGCCCTGCGCTGAGCCTGTCCCAGCAGGACCGCAGAAAGAGCAGAGACAGTCCCCAAGATCCCAGGGCAGCAGCAGGGGACTCCAGGGAGCCCGTTCCTCCCACCAACCCACCAAGCCCAGGGGGACAAGCCACCACGCTTTTGGGCTTAAGACTTCTTCCCTGTGATTGCAGCCATGGTCACGAAGTGACTTCCAAGTGCACCGGGCCGAATAGCTCCCTCCCCGAATGCACGTCCTTCCTGGAACCTCGGCGCATGGCTTTCGTTGGGTGTAGTTATTCTCGTCAAGTTGAGGGCAGACCTGGGTGGGAGGCGCCCTTGCTCCGGTCTCACTAGTGTCCTTATGAGAGCGGGAGAGATGCAGAGAGAGACGTGCAGAGGGAAGACTATGGGGACACAGACCTGCAGGAAGACCCACGTGACCGCCGAGGCCGTGACGGGAGTGACGCAGCTGAGAGCCGAGGACTGCCAGGGCTGCGGCAGCCCCCAGGAGCTGGGAGAGGCGGGGGGCCCTTCCCCCGGAGCCCGCGGAGGGAGCCCGGCCCTGCAGGCCCCTGGACTTAGCACATGGGTCTCCAGAACTGGGAGGGAAGATTCTGGTTGTTTCGACTGCCCAGTGTGTGGCCCTTTGTCATGGCAGCCGCACAGAACCAGTCCACCCAGGGACGCCCGGCTCTGAGTGTCTGTTTTAACTTGCACTTTCTCCAGTGAGGGACGGGAAAGGCTTGGTAAAGGTCTCAACAGCTTGTCCCTCGGGGACCCACCCCTGTGCTGTCCTGACCTGGCTCCCAGGGAGGGAGAGGAGGTCTGCACCCAGGACCCTGTCCGCGCTGGGACCCAGGCCTGGCCCCCGCCCCTCTGGGCCCATTCAGTTGCCAGTCTCTATGGCTCACTGGCGAAAGTCAATTATCCCTTTCCACGTCCCCAGGAGTCCCCACCCAGCCTTTTCTTCCTAGTTCCTGGTCTCAGCGGAGGCCAAGACAACATGCCTGGTGGGAAGTGTAGGACGGTCACTTCCCGGTCGGGGCCTGGCCTGGCTCCACACCCGGAGGCCCGGGCAGGTGGCAGCCCACGCCAGGGGAGGCCCAACAAGGAGGTGCCTGTGTAAGGAATTGTCCAAACAGGGACACTTTTCAGAGAGTATCCGGGCACTGTTAGCGATTATGCCAGGACCCCAGCTGTGAATGGGGTTGGTCCCCAGCCAGTGGGACAAGGCCCACCTGCCTCACGCCAGGTGGCAGCCGTTCACGAGTCTGTTTGAATGCCGTGTGGCGTCAATGGTGCGCATTCCCAGTTCTCTCTAGGTTCTCACACAGCATTTTCTCCAAAATTCCCTTCTCCCGAGCCTTTCATGGCTTCAGTACAGTGGCACTATATCAGCATCCTCCCAAGTTCTTGGCCAAATGGATTTTAAAATGTCAAGGTCTGTCGTCTTCACTTGGAAACGCGGCATCTGCTGTCTCTGGGCGGCGCTCTCTCAGCTGAACCTCCACTCTGGCGCCCCCTACAGGGGAGCGGTTCTAACTGTTCGTTCGTTGGATTCTGTGTTCCTGTAAAACCCAATGACAGGAGGTCTAGATGTGTTTCCTGAGAGCCGTTAAGGGCAGATCGCAGGGACGGGACCGAAGGGAAACGACGACGTTCGTTTCCTCCTCTAACGAGGAACCGAATAGTGGGAGGGACCGGCCAGTGGGAGGGAAGGCAGCTCTGCCGAGGACTCACGGACTTTCTGGAAGCTCCTGAAGAAAAGGGAGCTGAGCAGGGAGGAGCCCAGCAGGGAAGAGAAGACCCCTGCTGTAAAGGCGGCAATTTCCCAAAAGTAAACTATATATTCAATGCATTTTAAAGTTCAGGTCCCAAAGGGAGATTTTAGGAAACACCACAAATGAATCCTAAAATGTAAATGGAAAGGGTCAAAAATATCCAGTAAAGCTTTGAAGAACAAGGAATAAAAAGAAGCAGAGAAGAATCAGAAGGTATCTATCTCCACAGATGCTGAGACTGATCACCTGTAAGTGGAACCTAATCAACAAAACAAACAAGCAAAATAGAACCAGAGACATTGAAATAAAGAACAAACTGACAGTAACCAGAGGGGGGGAGGGAGATAGCTGGGAAAGAAGGGGAAGGGTCATCAAGGAACCGTATAAAGGACCCATGGACAAAGCCAAAGCGGGGAAGGATGGAGGGTGGCAGGCGGGGATGGGTGTGGTCCAGAGCAGGAAAATGGCGACAAACATACTTGAACAACAATAAAAAATGCAAAAAATAAAAAGGCGTTACCAAACCACTCCGTTGCCTAGGCAAGTATCGGTGCGGCGACAGAATCCCAGACAACGAAATGGAGTGGAAAGCAGGAGGCAGGCCCTGGCGTGCCGGCACACCTGGGTGATGACAGGAGCGTCCCGCCCATCCGAGGAAAGGAGGGGACGATTGAATCCACGGGGTCGCGTCAATCGCCCTGATTGGAAAGAGACAGATTTGGATTTCCAACCTGCCAACGCTAAGCATCTTTTCATTATCCACATGGAAGAAAGGTAAACTCAGACCCACAACTTACAACCCATCAACAAATCACCAGATGAATTAAAGCGCAAAAGTCAAAAGCAAACCTTAAAGCATTAAAAAGAAAATAGAGTCAACAAGCTCCTACCAGACCCAACCCTTCCGGAGATAAGAGTGAAAACTCTGGAAAATACGTGAAAACGATGAGCCGTAGGCACAGAAGAGTAAAACCAGACAAAAGGAAGCCGCCCTGAGCAGCCCTGGGGGGGAGCTGGCGCTTGAAAGAAGGAAAGGAGGGGGGAGGGGGGAGGCAAAATTCCGTTTCTGGATGTTTCCCTGAGGGGGGGGCGCAGTGAAACGTCACTTCAAAACCCTGCACGTTATGATACCGTTTCTGATTACTTTAAAAACAACAACAAATACTATTTTATGTGTTTGCAGATATGCATGAGAGTGAAACACACGGACTCCCGAACAGTGGGGGACAAGAGGGAAAATGAGAGTAAAGGAAGCACACTTACAGTTTCGTTTGCTTTTTATAGAATGCGAGGCATTGAGGCAAACAAAGCAAAAAAATCCGACCTCAATGAATCTGGGCAGTGCATATAATGATGACCATAATGTTATTTATTATCTATCTAGGGAAGAGTTTGAAATGTGCTCATTTAAAAGCTTTATGAAAAGATCGTAAAGTGGTTTGGGGGGCAGGGCGAGGAGGCGCTGGGTGCGTTGCGGGCGAGCCTGGGAAACACCAGCCAGCGCTCTGGGGCCAGAGCCCTGGGCTCCCGCAGGCCCGGTCCGCATCCGGGAGGGTTACTGGGTCCGGAGATGGGGGAGAAGACCACTCATCAATCCCATCCTCATCCAGCTTGATGATAAATGAAGGTCTCAAGTTGCTTCAAGTTGTCTTATTTATTTCTTAGTCCTTGAGCCCTGCAGTAGCCGTCTCCGCTGTGTGTCTACGCTGGCAGAGTCGCCAAATCTGCTGCGGATGAAGACCTGGCGGGGTCTCTGGGGAAGGGGAGGGGACAGCGTGTGTGGCCCAGCACCCCAGCAGGGAAACGCCACCTGAGTGTCCATGTTTCATACTATTCATCTCCGCACCAGAGGCACCGCCCCTCCGCCCTCCAGGCTGTGGACGGTCCCATCCCTCACCTCAGGGACGACAGAGAAATTACACAGCGATTGTGATTCTGACTTCTGAGAAATGACCCCTGACCTGTTCGGCCACAGGTGGTGCTTGTGGACCGCTCACAGGCGGAAGTGGTCTGTTAGATTATTTGTCTCTGAAATGTGCAATAAGAGCCACTAGAATTGAAAGTGTCTTATGCCTTAGAAAGTGCAACCTCGTCTCCTGCTTGGTTTTTCCTGCCACGTCTCCAGCAGCGGTTAGCCCGGCCGCTAGGTGGTTGTTTGGGGGAAATTCTAGAAGCTGAAAGCAGACTCAACCCGTAAGAAATAGGCTGTTTGCCAAAAACAAACACAACGTTGTATCAAAACTGCAGAGGAGGTCGAAGGGGACGCAGATTGGAGTCTCCGCATGATGCCTTGACCTTTACGCTGGGTGGGCAGCTGGATGCTGGTGGGGAGGCGTGGGGGGGTCGTCTACACAGGGGAGGGTGGCCTCTCTGTGTGGAGGAGGGTCCCTTAGAGCTGCCCACCTCTCCAGGGGGCTGCTCGCGGGATTCTGGCTGGTTTGTGCTACAGGGGCCGTGTGGATATTTGCTGGGTTTGCAGCAAGCCCATCTCTCAGGTTGAGCCTGTTCGAGCTCCCAGCCTTCCACTGTTTCGGAGGATGCCTTTTTCCTGCTGTCAGGGACTCCCAACCCACAGGGACCTGGAAGCAAAGGCTGAGATCAAAAAGAATGCCAAAATCCACCGGCAAGAGCCTCCCGTGGCCAGTGCCGCCAGGAGCTCTCAGTTATAAAGGCCCCACCCCCACCCCCACCAGGCTCGAGACTCATAAGAGCCCTGTTTTGCATATGAAATGACTAGAAGCTAAATACCAAGGCTCATAAATGGATTATTCACACATACAAGACACTCATATGAGACCTTGCTTCTGAATGTCTTCAGGAGTTTTACCAGAGTGATACTTGTTAAGCTCCTACAGGCGGAAACATTACGGAACAAAGAACAATTGGTCAATATTTATTAAACACCCCTTGTGTGCTCAGGCCTCCGCCCAGGTGCTGTGGGGGTTGCAGAGGAAGAAGTGACGTGGTCACCTGGATCAGCAAGTTGTAGTCCTGGAGGGAACATCCTACCCTCGCGCTCATCCTCACTGTGGAATCCAGGAGGCATTCCTGTCGCCATAGCGACGGCCCTCTAGTGGATCAGCCCATTAAGGTCGAGTAGATGGAGATGCTAACTTCAAAACTAAATTCGTAAGTAAGCATGCACTTGAGTGGGAGGGAGAGATCTGTGGGCACAGAGGCCTTGATGTGAACACATCTCTCCTCCTCACAGAGGGAATCTTAAAGGAACAGGAGACTCTGAATTGAGCCAGATGGAAGTGATGTCAACGGGGAGGTATTGCTTGAGAAACAGGGAAATGAATGAACCAAGATCCGAGGAAGCACCTCTCTCTGGGGCATCAGGGCAGAGCGAGACTGTCCTGAGACACAGAACACATGTGGAGGAGACCCTGGACAGCTCCCAAGCTGGAGGGTCCCCAGCCCCCAGTACTTGGTCTCCCGACGGAAGCTGCTCAAGGACCAAGCACCATGGTCATGACCTGGGTCCTTCACCTTCACCTTGTAGTTTAATGGAATAAAAACTTGACACTGCTCTGATTTGCCATGACAGAATTACAATACGATGCACTGACACACCGACAAAAGGAACTCACACACCGACACTTTCTGAGCGTATGGCAGGTGCCCACAGCCCTGGCTCCTGCTTGTACAAGAAACGGCCTTGACCGGGGCTGCGGGTGACGAGATCGCCCAGCTGCAGGAATTTGGCTGCCACCAACCAGTTCCAGGATGCCGACGACGTTAAAGATCCACATCCGGACCAGCAGGGACACTGCCTGCTGGTCCTCGGCCCCTCCCCCCCGTCTCTTGGTTCTGCTTCCCCTCCCCCTCCTTATAAACACCCCTGTCTGCGTTGAGATGTTAAGATGGGCTTTGAGATGAGAGTCCCCCATCTTCCAGGTTGTCAGCGCCTAAATAAACCCACGTTCCTTTACATCAGCACCTGCCTCTCAAGCACTGGCTTTCAAAGAGGCAGGCAGCCAGCGGACGTTGGTTTCGGTCACAGGAGTGAGGAGAGTTGAGAGGATGGTCCTGTGGGGTTAGAGACAGAAGGTGGGATTCAGGCTTCTGTGGGCTCACTGTTTCCTGATGGACAACTGTGACGCCCCACGGTGGGTGTGAGCTCGAGCAGTGAGGTCCAGGGCCTCCCGGCAGGTACCGTCGTCACACTACCAGCGGGTGCAGTGCCGCTGACACAGGAGAGCCACGCACAAGGGCTGCTTCACGGCTTTCGCAGACATCTTGAGATGCAAACTCCAAGACAGTCTCAGTCCCTCGTGACTCTGTTGCAGCTTGACTTGGTCCAGCGCACTGCGCAGGCTCCTGGACTGCCTCCCACAGTGGGTCGCATGCCCGGGGCAGCTGCCCCATCCTGGGGCAGAGCCTGGGCTTCACCCACCCTCCTGGTCTTCCCCCCGGGGCCGCCTCTGCCTGCTCTGCCCCCTGCGACCCCGGTTGCGGGAGGATGGAAGTCCGCACAGTAGGGCGATTGTGGGAGAGGGATGGGTCCACGAAGAGTGTGAGGGATGTTGACCCTGGCCCAGGAAGGGAACTCGGTAACTTAACACTGCATCCTGGGGCCACGTTATTTATCTAATAGATTGCACGGTTCTGGGCAAGCGCCGAGAAGCTATTGAATCGGTGGAAACCAAGCAGCAATGGAGGCTGAACACGTCCTGCTGCTGCGTGTTTACAGGCCCTGGAAAAGCAAACGGCGGCGCACAGGCTCCCTGCCCTGGCTTTATGGGCCGCGATGAGGATCATCCGGGACATGATTCAATACACTCGGGTGCCAAGGTACACTTTGCAGGACAACGTGGCCATAAAGCAGGGAAGTTCAGAGATTCTGGAGCTCATTAATTACTCTTGGGGTTCATAGGAGGTCCCGGCATGATAAGGGGCACAAAGCAGGGGGGCACAATGGTTCCCAAGACTTTGGACTGGGAACACTTTTCACACTAAAAGAGTAGAGCCCCACCCTTTCTCAGGAGCCGCGAAAATAATTTATAGTAATTTTGTATGGTATAAGACAACGCGGATTGGTACAAAAGTATTTTATTTTGGATAAGAGTTTCAATAAAAATGCAATATTTTACTGTGATCCTGTTTTGAAACCTTACTTCTACTTTCTGAAGAAACACTGGTGGGGTCTACGCGATTTTAAAGCCAAGTCTTCGGATAACTTACCTGTCGAAGGTCTGAAGAGAACTTTTCAGTATTATTATGTGTACTGTTAGTCTCTTTGTTAGGTTTCCATGTTTCTTCACCAATATTCCTTTTGCTCTCTGGTTTTCACCAATAATCATTATGACTACAAGTAGTCCATGCATTGCTACAAACGTAGAACTTTAAAACGCTAGCCATCAGATGTGGTGTAAGCACTAAGATGCTGAGCTGAGAGCAGGGGACGTGATGGGACAGAACGGAGGTCAGGCCGCAGCATGTGGACATGAAGAAGGACACTTTATAAACCACGGTTCACCACAAAGGTGTAGCAGAAACACTTTTGTGCCCAGGCAGAGCTGGGCAAAGCTGTTTGACTTTGCAAACAGGGAGGGACAGACGGCGCAGGCAGAAACCTGTACAGACACAGCTGATGTGCCCTGGGAACATGCCGTGTCTGCGGGGAGCCCTTCCGGCTACATGGCAATCATGCGAGCAGAGAGATTGTTGAGAAAAGAGAGCCTTGGCGATATAATCAATGCAGCAGGTCTTACGGACATAGGGGTGTCGAGCGTTAAGTCCTGACCAGCTCTTCTCACGTGCACAGGAAATACTCACAAAATTTAATCACGTATTTGTTCACAAAGAAAGCATTACGTTCCACAAAGTAAAACTGTTACCATCACCCTGGGGTCAAATACAACGCAGCCGGAAAATCAGGACAACATGTTTGGGAGGTTCTTGCACATGGACATTTAAGTATCTTTTATTTAACATGTGTGGCTAAAAGATAAACTACCAACCAAAATGAGAAACTTTCTTAAAGTTCATGGCAAAACACCACATTTCCAAATCTGTGAAGAATGTTTACAATAGCGGTCACAGGAAAAGGTACAGTGTCAAACACTTATCAATCATCAGTGCCCAACTCAGAAAGCCAGGAAAAGAATAGGGACTCAAGACAAAATAGCACAGAAGTGAACAAAAATTGATGAAGTTTGTTAGGTCGGAGTCGCTCAAGAAACCGGACGGACACAGCCAGCCAAGGAGAGCAGGGTTTATTAGCGGGGAGTAAGAGGGAGGGAGCAGTGAAGCCAACCGAGGGAGGGTGGGACTCGCTCCGTTGTTCTTAGTCAGGGTTTTTAAGCACAACAACCTGCGAAGGGCATCAGAGTTTGACTGGCTAAGCTGGTTGCCGGGTGCAGGCTCGAGTTAAAGCTGCAGCCCGTTAGGCCGCGCAGGCCAACCCCAGACCCGCATCTTCATCTGTTTTTCCTGGGTGGGGCCTGCAGGCAGCTTCCCACGGTGCCATTTCTCGCCTGGTGATTTTCCATTCCTCCCAGGCCTGCCTAGGTCTGTCAAAGCTGTTAAGAGAGATATAGTAACATTAAGTAATAGTTTAAAAATCTCACTTCTTAAAAAATATGCACAAACCATCAGCCAACCTAAACCAGAAAAGGAGGAGAACCTCCCCAAAATATACGAAATAAGAATTGGCAGAGGGGAAACATCTATTAAAACAGAGAAAACTTTATAAATTATAAGAGGCTGCTCTGAATAACTCTATGCAACTAATTTTTGAAAATCTGGATGAA
This sequence comes from Anoura caudifer, assembly GCA_004027475.1. Lineage (NCBI taxonomy): Eukaryota > Metazoa > Chordata > Mammalia > Chiroptera > Phyllostomidae > Anoura > Anoura caudifer. The sequence goes on from PVKU01006020.1 coordinate 53,557, forward strand.
ATAGATAAGCTTTGAGGAAAATCCCAATTTACCAATTTTTTTCCAATAGAGACACGAAACTCAAATAAACCATAGAAGAAAGGGAGAACTTTATCGAGGAGCAAATTTGTAAAACACCCAGATGGTCTCACAGAAATTCCAACAATGCCAAAAATACCAAATTGTCTCAATGCGACATGACTCTTCCAGAGGAAAAAAACAAAGGAAAATACCCAAATTCAGGCTGAAGAATTAATTTTAAATGTGTCATAAATCCAAAATATAAGATCCAAAGCTATAAAACTCTGGAAGAAAATATTTGTGGCCTTAGATTAGGTGAAGATTTTTTTTAAGCTAGGACACATAAAGTGTGAATCATAGGAAAATTGAAAAAATTAGACTTTATCAAAATTAAAAGCATGTGCTCTTTGAAAGACACTGTTAAGGAAATGAAAGGCAAGTCGCAAACTGGAAGAAAATATTTGTACAACATATATCCGACAAAGGACTTATGTTTAGAAGGGATAAAGAAGTCTTATGACTCAATACAGAGAAGACAAAACACCTGATTAAAATGGTGTAAAAAATGTAAACACTTTACCAGAGAAGAGGTAAGCAAAAGGTAAGTCCATGAAAAGATACTCAGTATCACTTGTTATTAGGGGAATACAAATTAAATGAAAAGGAGCTACCGCATTGCAAACACTGGCTGGGCTGGGAGCGAGTGCTGGAGCGGTTGGGGAGAGGGGCTGCGATTTTCCTACTGGGCTGGCGAAAAGGCAAAATGGTACAGCCGTGTCGAAGAGCAGTTAGATTCTTATAAAGTTCGATATGATACTCACCACACTACTCAGCAGCCCTGCCTATATTTGCCCAGACAAAGGCATTCACTGAAGTCCACTCAAGGCTCGGACACAACTGTTCACAGCAGCGAAGAGCTGGAAACCACTCTCACACCTGACAGGGGCCGAGTGGCCGACACAGGGGGAGACACCCCTGACTGCGGAGTACTACTCAGCAAGGAAAAGGGACGGGGGCCTGGATGAATCTGAACAGACCACGCACTGTGAGACTGAGCATCTGCGAGGTTCCGGAAGAGGCAGAACTCCAGTGAGGAAAGCAGCGCCTGGGTCTCTTGGGGCTGGGGGTGGGCGGGGGGCACTGACCACGGCAGCAGAAGGAAATTGGGGGTGAGGATGAAGACGCTCCACATTTTCACTGTGGTAGCACTTACATGACTGTATACAGTTTTCAAAACTCACTGAGCTGATTTACTTAAAACGGGTGATTGTTATTGCCTTGAATTTACCTCAATAAAGGTAATTTAAAAAAAAGACCCTCGAGGTGTAACCATCACCATTGTCAGTATTTCTATTGTGAAGACAGTGGGCCAACCAATGGGAGTGAATTGTGCTGTCCACCCCCCTGCCCCCCAGTTTCACGTGTGGAAGACCTACGCTCAGCGGACGGTGCTGGGAGACGGGCCCTCAGGGACATAAGCTTCAATGGGGTCGCAGGCATAGGACCTTGCTCTGATAGGACCGGTGTCCTTGCAAGAGGAGGAAGAGAGACTCGCTCTCTGCTCTGATGCAGACACCGGCCAGCAGTGTCCATGTCATTATGGATGAAATAAAACATACACACGGACTACCAAGTCCGGTGGATGAAAAAGGACGACAACGTGGCTTTTCTCTCAAAGGGAGCAAAAGCCGCAGCCTCCGCCATGACAGACATTTATTCTATGTCTCTTCTCCTTACATTACAAGATGGTTCTCTTTCACTATGCCCAGGTTACCACAAAGGAGCCAATGCCCCTCATTACATCACAGAAGAAGGATATTAGCAAATGAATAGGCAGCCGGTTACACTGGTCTCTGCAAGGCTCAGCATGGATTTTAGGAAATTACAGTAAGCATTTGCAGGGTGAGGGAGTTTTAGCAAAGAGCAAATTTCAAAACAGCTTAGGTATATTGCAAATCCGATTACCCACGAGAGAACCTATCTGTGGGCATGGGTCCTGTGCATCTCCGAGTCGGAGCTGGGCCCATGCCATGCAGAAGGGCCTGCCACACCGCTCTCTCTCCACCTGCACGGAAGTGCTGGTGTGAGGACCCAGAGAGAAGGCGGCTGACCTCAAGCCTAGGAGAGAGCTGTTTCTACCACCCCCCACCTGCCCAGGTACATTAAATTCTGAATCTTTGCTTCATGAGTCCCTATCAGTACAATCACTCAGATCCAACTTGATAAGTTTAGCAACTTGAAATAATTGGTGAAGTCCATCTCCTGACCTTAAGAAGCTATACACAAACACCAAATCTTTGCTGCTTGAGGTGCCCAATAGGGGGCAGGTGCAGGCTTGGGAATTCTGTTCCTATGTCAGCCAGCAGAGGGCACTGCAGGACAGGCAGCCTCGTGAGCATCCTTGGCCCTGGCAGGCTCTTTATGAGGGGAAAACACCTTGGAGTCATTAGCCACTTGTCCCAAATGGGACAAATGGAAGGGTCCTTCCTTCCGCGAAGCCATATTTATGGCTGTGAAATTAAGGTTGACCACCTGAGTGTTGAGCCCTCTTTGGATCACAGGAAATAAACATGGAAGCTGTCACCCACAGGCCCATGTGGAAACCTGGTCACCTGTGCCTGGGCTTCCAGGGAGGCCTGGCTGGGCCGGAGCTGGGATCAGAGGCTTCCAGGAGCCATGGAATGAGGTGACGCCTCTGTCCCCAACCCCTCAGGGTGGCAGGGAAGCTGTGGAAATTCCCAGGGATGCACTGGGACCTCCCACCACTGCCCCACAAATGGAGGCTAGCCTAAGGGAGGACAGAGGCTCGGAAAGGGAAGGGCACAGAAAGCTGACCGAGTCCCATTTTGTGGGAACGCTGCCAGCCGGGGCAGACCCCCAGGCCCTTCCCCGTGATGTGGCAGCCTCGGCATTCCAGCCTGCATGGGGGACCACTGCCCACAGGTACCACAGCTAGTGGCCAGGGCCACAGAAGAACCCCCACGGAGGGGACCTGGCAGGGATTGGCCTTCCTGCATGAGTAGGTGGGACCCTGGAGGGGCTGATGGGTACTGAAACCAATGAGACCACACTGTCATCCGGATGAGTTGGCCTGGACTGTTGGGAAGTGGGTGTGTGAATAACAACAAAAACTCGCCTTGTGTTCTTATCGGGCACTCACCGTGTGCCTGATGCTGTTCATGAATTAACTCATGCAGTCCCATCAAAAGCCTGTAAGAAAAAGTGCTGTCAACACCCTCGCTTTGCAAGTAAGTAAAACGAGGCACAGCACATTTAAGTAACCTGCTGAAGGTGGCACAGCTAGGAAGTGACTGATACAGAAATTGTTATACAGCATAATGCAATGTGTGTATTTTCGGCTTCCAACACATATCATATTATTGCAACATCCTTATTCCATGGGGCCCCGTGGAGGTGGAGATGGTTCTGTGGCCTTTCCTCCTCCTTCTTTAGGCAAAGGGGTGTCAACAGAAGGGCTACTCCCCCTGAGCCCTGCAGCAACAGCCAAAGGTATTTATGTGTACAAAGGGGGACCCCAAAAAAACCAGAATTATCTTCTGGAGGGCAGGCCCTGGTAGTACAGGCTTCCCCCACTAGGTAAGTGTTCTAGGAACCCATCTGCATCAGCATACCAGCTGGTGTTGTTGTGAGAGGCTGTGTTTTGCTTCAGCAATTTTTAAGGACTTTTTGAATGCATTTGCTCATTTTATGATGAGTGGTCTGTGAGTGCACCTGCCCACACTGCGCTGAGTGTTCAGCAGTTTTTCACCAAAAACGGCATGACCCCCATGCCACACCCTCCCTATTCACCTGATCTCACCCAGCGCGACTGTTTTGGTGTGTCCCTGGATGGAAAAAGTCCTCAAAGGGAAACATTTTGCTGATGTCAGAGAGGTGAAATAAAAAAGGGCAGAAGCACTAAAAGTCATCAAAATCGACTAGTTCAAAGGCTGTTTTGCGCAGTGGGAAAAAGTCTCATTAGGTGTATTGCATAAAATGGAGAGTACTTTGAAGGTGATTGAAGTTTAAACATGTAAGAATAAATACACAATTTTTTATAAATAAATTCTGGGCTTGGGGGGCCCTTTATACGGACCGCATCTCCAAAACACATACCATGATACAGGTAGGCGTCATGCACCACCTAGAATGAGAACGCAGTAGCTCCCCGTTATTCGCAGACTCCCTATTTCTAAACTCACGGACTCACCGACACTCACTCGTCCTCCAAAGTCACCGCTCCCAGGCTGCGTCCTCGGCCGTCAGCTGATGCACGATTGCGCAGAGAGGTGGAAACACGAGGTCCAGCCAGGGACCCTCTGCCTCCCCATCTCCGCTCTCCCACTGTAAATTCGTGTCTGCTCATGGCCTGTTCAATGCCTCCTTTTTGTCATTTTTGTGGTTTTTGATGGTGACTTTGCCACTGAAATGGTTCCCAAGCACAGCAGCCAAGGGTTCTCTGGTGTCCTCAGGGCAAGAAGGCTGCGTGCGGTGTTTCCCAGAGAGAAAGCAGGGTTGCCAGACCAGCTGGCTTCGGAGTGGGTTGCGGCGCAGTTGGCTGTGAGCTGCATGTTAGTGAATGAACAATACATATTAAATAAGCCTTCTGTCAACAGAAACACACATGTGGACTGGTTGATGAGACCGATTAAGACACCATCTGGAGCCTCGCCCTGCATTTCCCCCAGTCACAGTGGCTCAGTAGTTGCCTACTCAGTGCTGGTGACTTTCTAGAACAAAACCACCTCGGAAAATGAGGACTGATTACATTCAATCACGGTGAATGTGCAGTGAATGGAACGAGTGAGTATGTGGCCTTCAGGTCCCACCCACATCCTGGACGCAGTCACACAACCCTTATGCCACGTGGAGGAGGATCTTGCACAGGGTCCACAGAGCAGCCCTGTGTGGTGTCAGAACAAGAGGGGCAGATGACCTCCTTGGCCCAGACTCTCCATTGGCGGGCCCACTGGGCACCAGGGAGCTCACGAACATTCACTGGGATTCCCACCACACCCAGCTAGGAAGGTAAGTATTCCCCACGCTTTACAAACAGGACAGCTGAAAATCTGAGTGATAAGAGAAGCTCCCCAATGTCACACACCTGGGGTGCCATCCCCCTTTTCACTGCGATGTCCACTCCGCCAGTGTGGTGGCTAGTCCCTTCTCCTGTGATTGCTTCTCAAGCAATTACCTGAACCAGCGATCAAGGGCCTGAATGAACCTCAGGAGCCAGGAGACCAGCGCAGTGGGAGTGAGGGGCCTTCCCCTTCCCCAGCTCCCAACCGGCCCCTCTCCACCAAGCCTCACCCGCCTCCACCATCAGCAGCATGCCTGCCGGAGCCCAGGGGTGCCCGGGGATGCCTCTGAAGGGACAGGGGATGGAGGAAAGGGAAGCAGAGACTGGCAGGGGAGAGTGGAAGTAACTCATCACTGGAGGAAAAGGAGGGGAAGGAACGACACAGGAAGACAGAGAGAAGGACAAAGAAAAGTTCGCATTTCTGGTGGGAAAGGGTTAGCATGTCACCAACAATTGCTCTGGGGGCAGCGAGGACCCTCTGGTGGCCCGCCTAAAGGAGGAGGAGAGAGGGACAGCGCGGTGCAAGCCGTGCCAGGTGCAGAGCAGGAACTGCCATCAGTGGCTCTGGAGGAGCAGGGGTTACGATATCTGTAACAAGGGCCCCTAAGCCCGCAGCAAACACCACTGAGATCGCCTAACACCCCACACTCAGTCCTCAGAAGGGCGATGCAGGAACCGGCTCAGCAACGAGGGTGCTAACGCGTCACAGAGAATCCTGAGGCAGGAAGTGGGAAGGGCGTGGGGCCAGAGAAAAGAATTTTGAGATAGCGCCTGCAGTGTGGGCGCCCAGAGGCTCCTGCCGAGTGGCCCTCACTCGGCCTGAGAACAACAGGTCTGCAGACGAGAAAATGCCCAAGGGCCATACGACACCAGGAGCTCCCACTGAACCTAGCAGGCAAGACAGCCATGTGCCAGTTCCGGGGGCAGAACGGCCAGACTCTGGGCCCTGGGGTGTTGGGAGGGACGATTCACGTGGCCCCTGGAGAGGGACTTGGCTTTGCCCTGGGTGCGGCTGGCCTGGCTGACTCGGGAACACGAAAACTACACTGTGTGAACTGCGGTGAAATGGAAGAGGCCGCCAAAGTGGGCCCAGTGGCTTCCCTGAAGAAGCACTTTTCAAAATTCCCACTTTCCAAAGCAAAGTCGGTGCCCCTGGTCCCTCTGCCACCCAGGAAGGGGAGGCCGTGGGTTTCCAAGGAGAGGGTGGGGTAACACGTGGGAAGCCAGTGGGCGCAGCTGGAGCAGGAGCAGGGAGAAGCTGCAGACAGACCGGCCTGGTGTCAGGTGCACCACAGCCCCACGCTGACCCTTTCCGGTAGACACCTGTCCGCTACCACCTGCCCACGGGCAGGCAGGAGGAGCCTCAATGAGAGCTAGTGTATCCCCTCCTGCTGCTCTCAGGGGGAGGACAGAAAACAAGGAAGCAAACTGCAGTGGGAGCACGGGGGGGGGGGGGGGGGGGGGGGGGGGGGGGGGGGGGGGGGGAGATGGCAGCCAATCCAGCCTCAGCCCCTCCCCTTAGGACAGGGGCACTCAGCTCCAAAGCAGGTGGTCTGCGGTGCATTTGGTCAAAGCGAAGCGATTTTGTCGTTGCAGTCTGAAATTGCGAGTAAGAGCTGTGAGGGCTGAAGCCATCTGAGTGAGTTTTCAAGCGATGGGGCAGGCGTGGGCGTTACCCAGTGGGGTGGGTTCCGAAATTCACTCACACGCGATGCTTGATCGCTGCTAGAGTCGCTTAACCTATCCATGAACTGCCACTCTTACGGCGAATGAAAGAGCATTACTGCCCCCCCACACACACACACACATTCACACAACACTGTCTCCACCTCCGTGTCAATGAAGCCCACGTAAAATTGAGCAGGTTTTAAGGGTTTTCTTTATTTCAAGACACCGAATGTTAAACCATCAAATGGGATGAACAGCGTCTAAGAAAACCCAGGAAATCAGGAAGCGCGAGCCAGGAAACTGACAAGCGGGTGCGCTCTCCTTTGGTGTCAGAGCGTCCAGGAGCCGGCGGGTTCTCCAAGCCACCACCTCCTAATAATGACAGTCTAGAAATGGAAAATGCGAGACGGTTGGTGGGAGGTCAGGGAGCCCCGGGGACCGACCCAACGGTGCTCTGAGCCATGTGACGACAAGCCAGTTGCCAGGCTGTGCCCATTGAAGAAGGAGCACCCCTCCTGGGACAAATGCCCAGGGCTGGGGTGTCCTCAGGGAGGGGACATTATCCAGATAGACCCCGAGGTCCCACTTGGAAGCTTCTGAAAGCGGAAGCTGTGCGCTTCACAGGCCAGTGCCCTCCCCCCACTTTTTGGAAGATGACTGCTTTTCATTTATTTTGCCCAACTCAGTGTCAGGAGATACACATGATGGAGGGGGTGGGGGAGGGGGACTGGACACCCCCAGCACTGGCCCTGAAACAGGACGCTGTGGGCAGAAGCTGTCATTCCTGGTCACATGGGAGAGGACAGGAAGGTCCACAAGAGAAGGAGCCACATCTGCTTTGCTCTGGGCCCCGTCCCCAGTACCAACACAGTGGTGGCATTTAGGGGCACCCCAAAATGGTGACTGAACTGCAGTGAAATGGGGGAGACCACCAAAGTGGGCCAAGATCCAGGGGTGTGGCTAGCAACACAATGACTTCAAACCACCATAAAGACGCATGATACTTAAACGCATCTAAAGGAAGCTGCCATTGTTGAGCGCATTCTGGAATTGCCTTCAGAGCTGGCTCACAACAAAGGTCGGCTCCCCCATCAATATGCTTGTTTCCCCAAACGGCGACCCCGGGTGCAGGAGCCCTGACCTTTGTGGCGCTCGGGCGCGAAGTCCAGCCTGGGCCCTCCCCATCCCAGCTCCCACGGTCCCTGAGAAGCCCTCCGTATGCGGCGGGAGCCGGTGGGGGCTCAGCCGCGGTGAGATTACCTTGCACGGACTCGGGGAAGAAGCACCAGGGCACCTGCGGGACGGCGTCGGAGAAGCAGCACTTCCGGGAGGCGCACTCCTCGGGGCTGATGCCCGGGTAGCCGCAGTTTCTGCGGGCCGAGACTTCCATGACGCACTCGTCTGACTCTGGCCGCCATCACCAGGTTTGGGAGAGAAACAACGCGGGGACTCCATTAGGCCCCCCACAGTTACCTAAAGACTTCTGTCCCCATCCTCCCCCGGGGGGGAACTGCTGGCTCTACAGCTGAGGCGTGACACCTGTGGACAGTGGACGTGTGGGCACCAGCGACTGGCCGCCCCTTCTTCCCCACAGATGGCACAAGTCAGAAGGTCTAAAGTCCTGGGGTCTCGAGAAAGTCATTCCTCCTCTCTGGACTCGACGCTCCCCTCTGTAAAATGGGGCGGCCCACCAGGCCACAGTGAGACAAGGCTGGCAAGTGACGTGTAAGATTGCAAAGCATTTGGCCCAAGTGTTTGGCCCAACAGCACTCTCCCTCGAGGGAGCGCCCCGGCCAACAGCCAGCCTCAGAGCCCGGAGCCTCCCGCTCAGTCCCCAGAGTGTGGATGAGAGGCTGTGGGCACCGAATTTCAGACCCACCGGTGTGCCTCGCACACACCACGTTGTTCCGTGAGCTGTCAGTTTGCTGATGTCCCAGTAGATGCCCCTTCAGGGGCCACACTTTTACAGGTAGGAAGGGCCTGAGAGTTGGTTTTTCTTCAAATACAGGAAGACAGGTTCTGTACGTACATGGGTTCTCACAGATGTCTGCCAAAAGGGCAGAGGGCCAGCACTTGGGCCTCCGGGGGTGGACACGGGACGAGGGGGGTACTTTCTCTTCCCTTTGGTGGCCCTGGGCACCTGTCCCCATGCACTGTTAGCCGGGTCCTGGGCTGGCAGCCGAGGGCACAGGAAGAGTGGAGCCCTCCTGCCGGTTACCTTGCTTCGGGAGGGGGTCAAAGCACCAGGGGACCCCTGGGACGGTGGTGTCAAAGCAGCACCCGATGGTAAAGCACTGGTCGCTGGTGATGCCGGGAAAGCCGCAGTTCTTCCGGCTTTGGGGGCTTATCCGTGAGCACTGGCAGGGTGCTGGGGAGAGACCCAGGGTCAGCTCTCCCCTCCCTGCACCCCCGGCTCACGGGGGCATGCTTGGGACCTCTTTGCTGTCCACACGGGGAAATTCGAAGACTTATCTCACCCATATTGATGGGGCTTTGCTGAAACAGTTTTATTAGTAAAATAAATAAATAAATAAGTAAATAAGTAAATAACCTTCTGGAGAGAGGTGGACAAATGGACCCAGGTAGAGGTCAGATGAGAGACAATCAAGGCCAAGCCCCAAGGAGCCCCTGGTGGGGCCTCCTGCCCAGCCCCTCTCCTCAAGCTGGCCCCCCAGCTCCTATGGTCATTCTGACCTTGAACCAGAGGGAGGCCTTTCTTGGTCACATGGACCCCAGGTGTCCTTCTGGAATAGCAAGAAAGCAAGTGTGAGCGTAACCGAGGGCTGGCTGTGTGGCCAAGGCATCTTAGGATGCCTTTCCCACTGCTTCCTCCCTCAAGTTCACGCATCATCCTGCCTTTTCTCTTGAGAGAAACAAACAAGAATGGACACGCACCAAGGGGAACTTTCTTACCCCCATGGCGTTCAAGGCGCTGGAAAGTTCTCTGGGATCACTGGCCCAGATGCTCCACTGCCCAGTTGTGAACACTGCACCCCGGAGGGTCCCTTAGAGATACTCACAAGGTTTCTCAGCCCCCACCAGCGTACATAGGCCCAGGACGAGGACCACCACCAGGATCCGGGTGCCTGCCATGTCCAAGCTCAGCTGCACCAAGGGGTGCCTGCAAAATGCAGGGTTCCCACTGCCAGCAGGTGCTTTATCATCTCCTCTCTGTTTGCTCAGCAAGCGGAAATAACCTTTCTCCCTTGCCCCTGGCCCCAACACTTTGGATCCTTTGTTAGGAAAGGGGCTTAGACAACCCGGCCGGCAGACAGAGGGCCACGCAGGCAGGCTTCCGGGCCAGGAGCTGTGCTCCCTGGGCACCAGTGAGGCCACCCCTGCCTGGGCGGAGGGCCGGGTCATTCCAGAATGCCGACGTGGAGCGCTGGCCACACACACGTCTGGAGCTGGGCACTCACAGCCTCACACCCAGGAAGGGATAAGCCATGTATCTCAACAAATAAAGTAGAGGGCTACCAATGGATTTAAAATATATATATATTGGGCCCAAGGCTGTCAGGGAAAATGACCAGGCCGGCTGTCAGCGTAGGAAGATCCCTGCTTCCGGAACGGGAGGGTCTCCGAGGAGGACAGGAGACCCTCCTCCAGGGCTGCACAGGTAGGGGCTCTCCTGGCCCCTGGCCAGCACCTTCTTTCTCTATGTTGGGGAGGCGGCTGCTCTCTGTGGAGATGCATCTGACCAGGTGAAAGGAGGAGCCGGATGAGTGTAAAAATCAGTTCATTCCCGCAAACCCCAAAACTGCTCATTTTCTCTCCCAAGGGAACTCTCTGCACGTCCTGAAAGATGCTACCTGCGAACCAGCCGTGCCCGGGGTTCGGTGCTCTGGGTGAGGGGGTCTGAGGACAGGGCAGAAAGAGGGAGGAGAGAACCGCGAGGGGGACACCCCACCAGAACACAAGGAAAGGTGTGGAGGGAGGGCCGGGAGGGGTTGTGAGGTTCACCACCACCAGAGCAGTTATGAGGACCTGCCAATCTATCCCTCATCGGTCGAGCAGCCAGGGACCCAGAGGTTCAGGGACTCCAAAACCCTGGGTCCTCAGGGCCTCTGGGGGTCCGGCTAGCACATCTCCAGACAAGGTCCTTGACTACCCTCTGCTGTGGAACCAATGGGACTCCATCTCCGAAAACCATGCAGAGTCAGCTTCTCTTGCCCCGCGTCCCTGTCGCCCTTTGTCTCCACCGAGACCTAAGGCCCTGGATCATCTCTGCTCTCCTGGCTTCTCGCCCCCTTTGTTCTCTCTGCTTCCTCTCCCTGGACCCAACCACCCACTGTCCCCAGCCTGGCCCTTCCAGACATCCAGCCCAAAGCCCTGATCCGCATCCAAGACGCAGCTCATCAGCCTCAGCCCCCGAGGCTCTCACCCTCCGCTGGCCCCAACAGAAGTCTGTGTCCTCCCTGAGACACCCCCTTGCATCCGCCTCAGGCAGAGATGCTCAGTGCCACCCTCCTGGGCACCAGCCACCCCTACAATGCTTCGGGGCAAGTTAGAAGACACATTTCTGCAAGACAAGCTATTCTGCCTGTGGGGAAATCATGATAGCAGATGTGGTGTCTACAGTGTGAGCGGCGCCCTACATGGGTGTGTGGCTGTGCGCGCAGCACATCCGCACCTGCGTCATCTGCCCACTCCCGCCACATGGGCTCAGGAAGGCGGCTGGACGTTGACCTTGAGACCTGATGTCTCTGTTCTCACTCAAAAACCACGCTCCTTGGAGGTGCGGGCTGTGAACCACCCCACTCCCCATGCCTCTGTTAGCTGCAGAGCTTCTTCCTGTCTCCTTTCTCGCAAATCTTTAGAGTAAGCCTTAAAGATAAATTTAATCTGCAAGTAACTCAACTGCCTGACAGAACACAATTAGCATCTGTTAAGGAAGACAGCAAAATCCAGACACCCAACAGTGTTTAACGCAAAACCAAAATTCACCCATCGTGTGGAGAAGTGTGACCCATTAGAAAAATCGGTGAGTAGAAACAGACCCAGATTTTGCACTGAAGTGTTTGAATCTTTCAAGGGAGACATAAAATTATAATGAGAAAACAAATTTTAAAATCTGAATCAAAACATGGAAACTAAAATTGAACCACATGGAAATTCTAGACATAAAAAAAAAACCTAAAATGAAAAAGTCCACTGTATGGGCTTTCAGTTAGGTGCTGCAGGAAAAGAGGCTGGTTTGCTTGCAGCCGGTGCGGTCCACGCCCTCCAGACCGCAGCGGGCAGAGGAGAGGCACTGGGATGGGGGGACCCTCACCTCAAGGCCCCGTGAGAGAACGCCAGCCAGTCCAACACACATATGATTGGTGTAGCGTTAGGAGAGGAGAGAAAAAGGACAGAAGAAATAATGACAGGAAATTTTCATAAACTTGATGAAAAATATAAACTCCCGCACTGTATGTAGACTAAAAACAAGGTGAAGAAAAGCACGTCAAGGCCCAGCACAGTCACACTGTTGAATACAAGTAAGTAAAAATATTTTTACAACAACTGGAGAAAACACACCCTGCACACAAAGGAGTGTAAGAATTACACGTGATTTCTCATCTGAAACAATGAAACCAGAAGACAGCAGAAAACCAGTTCTAAAGTGCTAACAGAAAAGAGAAACCTTGTCAAGTCAGAATTCTATACTCAGGGAAAATATCCTCCAAAAATAAAGGTCTAGTACTTTTTTAAAAAAATAGAGTTTACTCTTTAGAGAAGTTCTAGGTTCGCAGCAGAACTGAGCAGAAGGTACAGAGATTTCAATAACTTTTTTAGACAAACCGAAGCCGAGCAAAGCTGTCCCTTGCAAACCTGTTCTCCAAGGGGTCCTGAAGGCAGCCCTTGATGCTGGAGCCGTGGCGGTCCTTTCGTGCAGGGGTGAGTTCTCCAGACCGCCGCGGCTGGCCCCCCCCCCCCCCGCCGCTGGATGTATCCGGTCAGGGCACCCACCTGTGTGGCCTCGGTCAGCATCTGCATGTACACCCAGACCAGTCCTTGTGACTCCTCCCTTTGTTGGCTACAACTGTCTCTTAACTCATCTCTCAGCCACAAATAATTTTGTCCCTCTCCAGACAAAAGTCAATTGCCTTAATGATCTTTATAAAATGAAAATCTCGATATGTCCCTCTTCTGCCACGCCTTCGCCTCTCACAGCCTGGAGGGTGAAAGCCAGCTCTGAGTCTCCTGAGCACGAAAAGCAGACACTTTGTGAGCTGGGCCCACGTACCCTCCAGCAGCCTCCTCTGTGGCTGGTGCCCCTCACGGAGCAGGCATATCCCTCTTCCCTGCACAGGCCCTGGCCTTTGAGCCTTTGCTTGTGCGCCCTCATCTCTCCCAGGGCTCTGCCTCCGCTCTCCGTCTTGCTAACTCCTTTCTATGCTATTGCTCTCAATCAGGAGTCACTTCTTCCAGGAAGACTTCCTTTACTTCCCTCGGAGAGGCAACAGGTACCCTTCACCTCTCACACAAGCACCCTTTGTTCACCTGATTCAAACAAAACATCAGCCACGCCCACATTTTAAGGAGATTTTTACTTTTCTGGTTTCTTTATTCATTGTACCAAAGGTCCCAGCTAGCACTTACTGCAGGCTAACTTTGTGCCAGGTGCCCGACTATGGATTTCACACGCTAGGTTGCATTTAATCCTTACAGCAATGCCAAGGAAGGGCTGATGCTACTGCCCCATCTGATGGACTCCACAGAGTAAGTGCAGAGTGAGACCCGACCCAGGCCTCTGCCTCGCTCATTTCGTATCCCAGAACCGGACCCAGCGTCTGCACATCATGGACTTCCCCAATGAGTCGGGGGGGGGGCAGTGGCGGGGACAGAGTGGAGAAGTGGATAACCCACACCCCGGGAGCTGAGAAATGGGAACTTCCCCCCGAGATCCGAGTTGGAACTCATAAAGTAACATATAGACGTAGATCTAGGAACATAACTGAGGCAAACCTCCTCACGTCTCTGGGTTACGGTGTCCTCGTGGGTAAGGGGAGGTGGGATGGGGCTATTCAGTGTGCTCTGAGGTCGCTCCTGCCTCCTGAAACCTGAGCAGGATGAGATCTCACTTTTACACTAGCATCGGGGAGAAATATTTTTATTACCAACGTTTACAGGCCTAGTGCCCCCAAGTGTAGAAGAGGGGTGAGGGGTGAACCACATACGGTTCCATTTCCTCCCCACCTTTCCCGGTTCCTGGAGTGTGGTTGTGCTGATTCATGGAGTTGGTAAGTAACAGAGTCTTTGAGAGCCCAGACCAAACTGATCTACTTCATAAGGAAAATGGCCAAAGTTAGGAGAAGACATAAACAGGTGAACTAACGAGAACTAATCAGCGGAGAACTAATTCCCCGCTAATGAGAATTTTGATGCGGAGTTTGGGAGGGAGTGAAATCCAAGGTTTCTGGATGAGTTACACTGGGTAATATAATTGGATGGCTATAATGGGAGCACATTTTCTAACGGGTTATGCAAAGCAATGCCTCCCTTTACTTCTTTGAGAGACTTTATCCAAGATTTCATTACTGTCAGATGCCCCTGTGGTATCTGAGTGTCTGTTTTGGTTTGTTTTACCCGACACCATGCTGAGAAAAGCCAAAATCTGGTGGCTCTTAAAACTTCAAAATATTTAAATCATTTAGGTTACCACATGTCACAGCAAACTCATAGGAGCTGGCAAACGATGGCCCATGGATTTGTTGCCTGTTTATTTAAATAAAACTTTATTAAAACTCAGCCATGCCGATTTATTTACCCCTTTGTTTATGGCTACTTCCGCGCTGTGGCAGCAGAGTCAATTAGCAATGACAGAGACTGTATGGCCCACAAACCCTAAGATGTTTACCATCTGGTCCTTTGAGAAGCAACAAAATCTGCCTACCCCTATATTATCATCTTAAAACTCTCTAAAAATAAACTTGAAAATGTTTAAAAACTGTTGGGAGACAATTCTGCATGCGCCTCTCACTTCTGGGCATGCCTCAGGAACTGCCCTTATGGTAGGGGACCTTAAATCAAAGTTCAGTGTTGAGTGTGCCCTGACATCTGAGAGCAGAGAGGGCCTGCCGGGCCTCGCCACCTGCCCCGACAGCCAAGGCCGGGAGCCAAACAGCCCTACTTTTCGATTTCCTGCTGGCCCCTGAGTGGGGGATCTCACTTTCCGACCAGCCCACATAATTATTCAATGCCACAGTCCAGCTGCAGCAGGATCCAGGGGGTCCCGAAGGTGGGTAAGGCGTCGGCGCGTGGAGATCAGGCAACGACACACCTCAGAGGATGGTGAAGCACTGATTCATTTATTGTAAGTACAAGTGGATTTTTATATTTTCTTTTTTGGCATAGCTCAACATTCTCAGGTGCATAGCATGATCAGTTAAGCAGAAAAAATCAACACAAAAGTAACCAGGAACAGTACGAAAGTTCCCAAAGATTCAGTTATATTAAACAAAGATTATTTTGACCAGGAGACCCATAAATCAGACGATTAGAATTTCTCAGAATTTGTTCATAGGGCAAAAGTGTACGGTAGATTGAGCAGAGGCAATAAGGCCTTTGTGATGTCCTACTTAGCTATCTATTTTTTCTGTCTAAAATATTTCTCTGTGTACTATAAACTTTAACTTCATAGTAACTGTTTCTACCTGCTTAATAGCTAACCAGCTTTTCTTATTTCTAGGGCTGTCTAATTGATATATATTCCTATTCAAGGTAAAGGAAGGGCTGTTACTCTAACGACTTTTAGACATTCAGGGACTTTCTATTATTTTGTATAACTTCATTGGAATTATACTAATCAATGAACCTAAAATACAAGTGTCTAACAATCCCACCACCTTTTGATCACCAAAACAAACATGTAAGGAGAGATAGGCAAGAAATCCAGCTACAGTTGTTAATTCAAGAAGTCTAACTTATTATTTTATTTTTTATTTCTTGAACACTAAGGGGCCTGGACCGCTTAAGTCTCTCAAACCAGGGTAATTTAAATAAGCCAACATGTTTTCTCTTATGGTTAACAATTATATTGCCCTGGCTGTCGTACACCCCTGTATAAGGGAGAGGGGAATCTGTGGGGATTTTTTCATCCTTTCAGGCAGTTCCGTGGGGAATACTGTCCCTTCCTCTTGGGTGGTACAGGAATGAATAAGTACAGTACAATGCCTATATTCAGTAGCAAAAGCAAAATAATTAAAATAAAACAGCCAATTGTTAACCCAATTTGGATGCCATGTTCTCTTCCAGGGAGACGAATTCCTTGAACTGGAGTCCTCCATGCCCGGACCTTGTCAGACAACATGGTTGGAAGAGGACGTGGCAATTCAAACAAGCCAATCACAACCACAGTGGGAACCACTGGCACCCCCACCTCCACCCCGTGATACAGCAAAGCCCCCTCCCATGGCCCCCTAGCTGTTCACCCTGTCCCTGAGTGCACCCCACGTGGCTCTGCATGGCATGGGGTGTCCTCCTCTCCTAGGCTGTGAGTATATGTGACTCATGCGCTGGGGCGACCTCAGCGACCCCGTGTTGGCCGCCCCCATAGCGCTGGGCGGATATATCCACCCCCACCACCAACGAGAGGAGGAGGAGCCTAGCAGAACAGTCCTCCGCTCTAGGCTCCCTTTTCAAGGAGGTCTGTGGTGCAGACACGCTGAGAAGGCAGATGTGGCGCCTGCGCCCGGAGCCGCGGGCAGGGAAGCTTACTGCCCCTTAAAAGATCCGTTTGCACGTGCCGGCACTCGTCGGACCCGCCTGTGTCGCCCCAGGAGGACTTGGGGGCACAGACGCGATGATCGCCTCCTGCTCGCTACACTGTGAGTATTCAATCCCTTTATCTCTGAGCCTGGACTCACCTCTCTTCCACCAGCGTCCATGAAACCGTTAGCTTGCAAGTAGGATAGATGCTGAGGTCTTCCCAGTCCTTGACAATGATGAATTAGAACGGACTAAATACAAGAAGAACCCCTTCCATGTTTGCCTTTGGAATAGATGTTCCCTACTTACCAGGTCCATTCAACCTCATTTTGCACCGCAGACGTGCACAGGTGTGTGTGTGTGCTCTCCCTGACTTCGTCTGTTTGCTGCCCCGCAAAACATCCAACTCAGGGCAATATTAAGAACTGAGAACAATTGAGAATACACAATACAATGTATAGATATAGAATTGTACACCTAAAACCTATACAAATTTATTAACCTGTCACTTCATACATTCAATTAAAATTTTTTAAAAAATTTAAAAATAAAACAAAAGAAATACATTTAAAATACCATAATGCTATTTATCTTTCTCTTATTAACTATAATCTTCTGTCTGCTCAGACTTTTAAATGGATGGCTATTTCCCAAGAGCTACTGACATTTAGATTAAATCTCTAATTGTTCCCTAATAGCCACTGATGTTTCCTACCAGACTCATAATTTTTGGATATTTCTACAACCCGCCCCTCCCACTCTCCCAAAGAAAGGCGAGGGAGTTTTCTTAAGCTAACAATATCCTTCTCTATGACCCTACAAATATGATCTTAACCCACAACTTGGCTTGGAGCATTGGTTCCTGCCCTGGTCTTTGCTTCAGCACTGTCTGAACAGAACCCTATTGTGTGGGACATTATCTCGCAGCAATGGTGACCTACAAGGGTGCTACCAGCCACAGAACAAACAAGTTCAAGGATCAAACTAGGGTATGCAAGCCAGAGTTTATTAAATCAATTGACAGCCCAGGGTGAAAAGCACGGGGTGGGTAGACACTCCCTATGGGCGCAGGTGGGTGGAATGACCATGCGCCTGGATCCTGGGTCATGAGGTGCTCTGTCCTGTCCACCTCTTGGCCTTTCCAGCAATATGTGGTGACAAGGACCAAAACTGGGGTTTGAGCAAGGGGCCGGAACCTGGACGGTGCCTGGAGCCCCCAACGCTCAGGTTTTATTGGGGAGATGCAGAGCAGGCACTGCTGGACCAGCCGTAACCCACGGTGACCCATAGAGGTAGTCGGTCTGCTGCTGGTCTGTGTTTCTGGGCTGACACCCGGGGCCCAAATGGGGCCATGATTGGGGTCACTGATGAATGCCTCGTCTAGGGATGACAGACGACAGAGCCATCAGCCTAGACGTGCACTGTCTACGTCTGAAGGGTGGCCTCTCCACCCGCTCCCATCTGTAATAACGCTTCTGCTTATTTCGTCCTTCTGATGGGTACCATGCCCTACAGGTCACTGTCACATACATCTCAGCAGCTAGTTTCCCACAATCTGTACCTGACACATTCTCAAGTTCATGTATCCCATCTGTCCTCTCGCCATGGCAGCAGGATGGACAGCGAGCCATCCGACACCCGCACGCTGGTGACTGGTGTGGACTCGCACTCTCTGGCTGCAGGTAACAGGTACATGCTACCTGGGGCTAAATTGTGTCTCCCTCAAAGGCATAGTCTGAGGCCGTCACCCTCACTATTTCAGAATGTGACCTTCAGTAGAGACAAGGTCTTTAGAAAGATGGTTAAGTTCAAGTGAGGCCTTTAGGGTGGGTCTCAGTCCAACAGGACTGGTGTCCTTATGAGAGATTAGGACAGAGGTACACAGAGAGACACCATGTGAAGACACAGGGAAAAGACGGCCATCCACCAACCAGGGAGAGACCTCATGGGCAGCCGGCCCTGCCGACCCTTGATCTTGGGCTTCCAGCCTCCAGATCTGCAGGAGAATGACTTTCATTGTCTCAGCCACACAGTGTGGATGATGGCCACCCAAGCTGACTAATCTGCTAACTCAAGCTGAAAAAAAATTGGGGGTTATAATGTGGGTGTGGGGTGTCAGTGGAACCCAGGACAGCAGCACCGCCAGCCTCAGGGGCCAGGACACGCTCCCCCCTTCCCTGGGCCCCTCTCTGCGCATCTGCCTGTTCTGCTCCCTGCCCCCAGGCACGTGGCTGGCTGTGCTCCCTCGTGGCTCCTCCTCACGCCCTCCGAGCCCCTTCCAGGCCTAAAGCCGCTGCGACTCTCCTCACACCGTTTATCTACCAGAAAATCCCTGACTTCACCCCATGAAGAGAAGTCTCTGCCCATGAGAGACTGCCCGAACTTTTCCCCGAAGCTCTTCAAGGATGCAGGAAGCTCTAGAAAGTCCCCCAGTTTGGCAGTTTCCAGGCTGGTGGGCAAAGGGCAGCATGTGAGATGCTGGGGGCAGCTTTGCCGGTGCCCGGCACTGAATGGGGCAGATTAGCATTTTAGCTTCATGTCTGCTAAAACCAAGAAAACTTTAAACTGACACGTCACTCCACTGCCTTGTGCTGAAGTGAAAAGCCTGTTTCCAAAACCAAAACTAGAAAGCATGTAAAACTTTTCACTCCCAAGCCATGTATTCACGTTTGAAAATTGTAAGGGTGGTTTTCATGCCCCACCTGCCACAAAGTCTGGTGGTTTTAGGTGCAAAAGAGCACTGGTCCCCAAATGACCTTTCCCACAGGTGTCCTCCTCCTGTTTTCCAAGGCTGGGGCGTGGGGAGGGGCTCGGGTTCTTCAGGGGTTGCGTGCACAGATGTGCGAGTGTGCACACGTGTGTGTGTGTTCCCCAAACCGTGAACTGCTCCTGTGCCTTATCAGTAGGGCTATAAGTTACTGAGAGGCATTATCACCATACTCGCCTTTTCCCCACCACACTTCCGAACACGTCAGGGACTTTGCAGGGACCCAGGGAAGTGGGCCATTACTCCCTTAAGACACCCGTTCTGCCCCCCACCCTTCCCCCAGCTTCCTCACCCACATGCACAATGCTGTAGAAGGGTGTGGGTGGGGTTGTGGTACCAGACACCCCCACTGTCCCTGGGCTTTGGGGCAGGGGGTGGAGCCCCAGGGGTGGGGGGCTGCCGTGGGCAGAGGCTGGTCCTGGGCAGGTTCTGATGTCTGCGTAACCCTGGGTGTAAGGAGGAAACATTTCACCCTTTATGGGTTTTCTTCCCAACCTCCTCCTCTCTTATCTCACCTCACCTGGCGCAGATCACAAGGAGGAAGTGGCACGTCACCCAGTGCCCTCTGCCCCCTCGGGCCCAGCTCTTGCACCCACACATGCTGCCCCACCTGTCACTGCACCCAGAACTCGGCAGCTCCCACCGACCCCCAAAACTTGAGAGAGTGCTGTGGGTCCCTGGACATGTGTGGGTGGCCCGAGGAGGGACAGCTCAGGGCGCGGTCCCAACATTCTTCTGAGCATCTCGGTTTTCCAGACCCTGGACACGGGCGGGCGAGCTTCCTCGGCATCGCTTCCTGTCAGGGGTCATGCACTCTGAGCTCCGCCCCCATGTTTTCTGCCCCCTCCCCTCAGTCACATTGCACTGTTGGAATTCTCCTGGATGTTGGTGAGTTCCTGGGAGGACAGTGTGGCAGAGGTCACCTTCTTTCCCACCCAACTCTGCTCCTGTGCAGGGTGCTGGGCCAGGACAGGCCAGAAGGACACGTGTCCCAGCCCCTCGTCCTGAGGCAGGGACGCCCCTGCAGGAGTCCCTGGTCTCTCTCCTCCCCGACAGACCTGGTGTCCAGATGGTGGAGCCACATGATCGCACATTCTGGAGGTGGACACCAGAGCGGGTGGACGGGTGGACGCGGATCGTGGGCCACAGACTCTGTCTGTGTAACCTGATCTGGGGGTGGGTTGGTGCCGCCAGCCCATATCTGTTCAGTGCCTTCGCTGGGCCAGAGTCCAGGGAAAACAAAGGAAGGTAGGGGACCCACCGAATCAGTTTCCTTGTCACCTGGCCTCTGGGACCACAGTCGGACACATTTGCCAGGAGGAAGGTGGCTGCATGTCCCTGGCCACAGGAGACTTAGCGTCTAGGAGCCCCCAGTTGATGTGCCACGGCTCCCCGGAAAGAGTCCTTTTGCCCACCCTGCTCTCTGTGAGATGACCCCCAGTGACAGCCCTCTGCTGTGTGAGCCCCACTGGGGGCCTCCTCCAGGTTTCAGAGCCAAAGGAAGGAACAAGGTGGGGTGTTGTCCCCGTGTCCCAGACCCCTCTCTCTGCTTTCTCCTGATTGCATCTTTGACATTATTCTTGGACCTCGACCCTGGGGGCCCTCTGACTCCAGTCTGCTGAGCCCATCCAATCTGTGGGTCTGCTCACTCGGCAGGTCATTCCTCACCTGTCGGCACCTGGTCCTGCGTTACAACATGGGGACGGAGGTGAGGACAGGTGTCATTTGTGATGGCTTTGGTTTTGGAAACCTAAAGTGAGGCTTTCAGATTCTTTCACATGCAGCTCCCCCTGCCCACAACCTCCTGATGCCAAGCCAGAGGTTCCCGCTGAGGACTAAGGCAGTCGGATGGCTTAGTGAGAAGTGGGGGATCACCCCAGGCGTGTTATGGAGAACGGCTGCCTACATTCCCCTAGCAGTTCAAGAGCCCAGCTCGGAAGACTAATCCTAAGGACTTCTACCTTGGGCAAGAGTTTGCCCCACCTGTGATGGCTGGCCATAGGGTGATTGTTCTGTGATGTAGAGAAGATACAGACCTTGGTCGTGTGTTGTCAGGAAAACCCAATGGGGAGTGCTTTAACCCATACGGACACCTGGGTTTACTCAGCACCAAGTCTGGAGGTGGGTGGTGATGGATCGAATCAGCAGCCCAGGGATGTCAAGGTTCTAGTTCTCTGGCTTTCCCTCATTATCACAGAATGGCTGCCTGAAGCACCACATCACAGCTTCATACCACACAACATCCACAGGCAGGCTGCAGGTGTGACCAGGGTGGCCAAAGGGAGCCCTCCTTTTACCAAGGAGGAAAAGTCTTCTTCAGGAGTCCCCAAGTAGATGCTCTCTCCTGCCTCATGGGCCAGAATTGACTCACAGGGCCAACCTCTCCCTGAAAGAGAGATGGGGAGGGTAGGCACTTCCCCTATTTCTTTACGGAGTAGAAGTCAGGTAAGAAGTAAGGGAAGGAGGGACGAGATGACCAGAACCGGGAAGCAGGTCTGCCACAAGAGGTCACGGGGAAAAGTGACATCTCTGGGACTGGGGGGCATGCAGGGAAAGGCACAGGGAGCAGAACCAGCTGCACTCCTGAGAAAGCTTGAGCCTCACTCCACAGACAGAATCCAAGGGACACCCATGGACCCAAGGACTCCCTTCCCTGGCAGCCCCAGCGGGCACTGAGCCCCTCCCCAAGGAGAGGCTCGCGAAGGGGGTGGGCCAGGACAGACTGTGAGGCTTATTCCCGGGGCTGCCACCTCCAGAGGCTTCCACTAGAGGGCACTGGCTCCCACAGGGACCTGGACTGACAAGTGGGTGTCTTCTTACCTCTGCAGGGAGCAGGCAGAGACTGTGAGGGAGATCACATGGTAGAGACACAGAAGAGACACGAAAACCTCTCTGCAGGTTCTCCAGTGTGGAAAAGCCACGGTGGTCCCACAGCACACAGAACACGACACACGACCACACACATGTGGGCGCTGCTGGGTACGTGTGCTGAGGTTGCTGTCCTGACGTCCCTGCCTGTGCCTGGGTCTCCTGGCTCTGCGGCCTTCCTCTGTGTGTTCCGGTCCTGGTGGCAGAGCGCTGGGGGAGGGACTGATCCGACCAGCCAGTTTGGAATGTACTGCTCACGCAGACCTCAGTGCCCCTTTTCTGTGGTGACCGGTGGCCGTGGAGGCCGGGAGTGCTCCGCTGCTCCTGGGACCCCACGGATGGTTGTCCAGGTTGTGCCCAGAGCAAGGACACCTGAGAGGAGGAAGGGATCTGGGGAGTGATGGACTTGGTTTGCTGAGCTCCTGGGGCGGGGGGCAGCCCAGAGCTGTGGCCTCTCCTCACTCTCCCCACAGCCCTGTCGGGGCCGGGCCGTCCGAGGCTGCCGAGACTTCCAGGTCCGCGCTGCTGGCCCGGCTGGGTTGTCCGTTCAACGCCGGGGTATACTCGGCAGGCCCACGTGGCTCCCTGCCCTTCCAGGTTGCCTGTGTCAGCAGTAAGGGGACGTGTGCGCTTCATATCCCGCTCTTTGGGGGTGGCAGGGAGGTTCTTTAAGATGTCACCTCACATCACACTCTGCGGTGTTTTATTATTCACATTTCTGACTGCTATGGGTTTTAGCTCCGGAGCCTGTTTCCACCTGGGGGAAGGGAAGGACTCGGAAGGCGGTTTTCTCGCACGGCAGCGGGCCGTCCACAGTGAATGGTGCGGGAGCATTAATGGAGTTTGGTGTCTATTTTCTACTAGACAGGGGCGTGGTGTGGAGTTGTTTCTCTGACTTTGCAATGAATGGCCTTGTGGAGGGAGGCCGGCTGCCAGCAGCTGCTGAGTCCACGGCTGTGACCCCGTTGCCCCTTCACCCTCCCCCCTACGCCCCATACCCCGCCTGAGACAGCGTGAATTAATGTGCAACTGTGACAAGAAACCACAGGGAAAAACAGGCACTTCTCTTAGAGAGAAAGGAAAATCGTGTGTATTTTCTAAAAGAACTACAAGCGCAAACTAGCATTCATTTGTTTTAATTGTTAGGCTGATGCTGAGCATGAAAACTCAGAGCGGTCGATCCATGAAGTGAGCGAAGGGCCGACGGCCAACGGCAGGCAGACACGGAGGCCCCAGAGAGTGGGCGACGGGACTGGACCGAGCTGCAGCTGCCGGGGTGGGGGGTGGTGTTCTAAGTCGGTCCAGACGCGGCTCCCACCGGGAGGGCGGCTAAAACTCACACTCCTCTAAAAGGGGAAGGTGGCGAGGAGAAGAGATGTGTTAGTGAGAATAAGGGTGTTCTTTTACTTTTAAATAATTCCAGGTTTGACTTGAAAGTTTCAATGGGGAGATTCCTTAGCAAACACGGACTGTGTTCACATTTTTTCTTTCCTTTCACTCCTACCCCAAGGTGAGCATTGCAAGGATGATTCTTCACTAAGTTTGGTTAGAGATGTGACGAAGAGCCGGGGGAAAGACAGGGTTCCTCCCCAAACAGCCTTTCAGCCCCAGACCTGAATTTAGCCCTGGGGTGGGCTGGACCACTTCTCCACGAGGCCATGCACCTTGTGGCCACTATTCTGGGTAAAAACGCAGCTGGCCGTGCACACCAGGGGCCTGCGGTCCGGTGTGGTTTTTCTCACTAGTTCTACACCATCAGCCCCCACAGCGTTGTCATGGACATACCTTCCGAAGTGCTGTCGACTGCCAAAGGATAGAAGCACCACGGGTAACCCGGGATGGTGCTGTCGAAACAGCATCCCTTTTCTGCACACTGGGAAGGCGTGATACCGGGAAAACCGCAATTTGTTCTTTGTTTCGGGGCCATCGTACACATCTCTGAAAGTGCACGAGGCAAGAGGCAAAGGTAAGTCGTAGGCTGATCCAGACCCAGGACTTGGGTCCAAGAGGGACACCCCGTCCTCGTTTCCTGACGTGAAAACACGTAACCGCAGGGAAAACACAAGGTGCCTGTGATTTTTAAACCTTGCACCTACCTGGACAATTTATTCAAGCGCTCATTAGTTTCAACAATTACTAAACTTACTTGCTCAATCAATATATATCTGTTAGCACCGTGTGTCTGTGCTAGAAACAGGACCTAGCACAGCAAAAACAGATAGCTCAGGTCTCAGAAATCGAGCTCATGCCAGGTTTCTGGCAGGTGGTGGGGACCCAGAAACCAAAAATAGAGACATACTTGTTAAGAAACCAGAAGTCGAATAGAGGAGAAAGCCAAGTATGTGTACAAAACAGCACAGTGAAACTGTCCCAGTGTGTCCAGGGCAAGCACAGAAGGGACAATGGACAACAAGCCT
Organism: Anoura caudifer; assembly: GCA_004027475.1. Taxonomy (NCBI): domain Eukaryota; kingdom Metazoa; phylum Chordata; class Mammalia; order Chiroptera; family Phyllostomidae; genus Anoura; species Anoura caudifer. The sequence goes on from PVKU01006020.1 coordinate 78,053, forward strand.
GAGCAAAGCAAGGAGCACTTCCTGTAGGAGGGGGCTGACCATGTAAGGATGAGGCAATGGGTGTTCCAAGCAAGAGCAGTTGTGCGTTCAATAGCAGTGAAGGGAGTAAGCAAGTGGGTTAGAGGAGGTATAAGTCGATTCGCAGGTATGATTTGGAGGTTGGGGTGGGGTGGTCTGGGAGGAGCCATGCTGAGGCCTAGGGTAGACGGTTTCAGCCCAAGAGCCACAGCTTTCCCCAGGGGAGTGATGAAGTGACCCAAAGCCGAGAACACGCAGGGCGGACGGGCCAGCTGAGAGCTCCTTCAAGGTCTGGATGTGAGATCTGCAGGCTCTGCAGTGGGAGCCAGGGGCTAGGGCTCTGAGAAGGCAAACTCAGCAGGCTGGGCAGGTAGTGGAAAGGGCGTCTGGAACTGCTTCCCTGTTTCTGTCTTGCAATGGGGGGCAGAGGAGGGTGAGAGGTCCCTCCCTATCACATGGGCCCGGAGGTGCTCCTGGCTGTGTGCCATGAGCGAGAAGACAAGGAGGACGAGGAGCGAGGCCTCGGGAGCACCAATAGTAAAGGGGCAGAACAGACCCTGAACAGAAGTGGGAGGAGAGTCAGAGAGACGGGTGGACAGAGAGTCAGAGCAGAGGTGGCCACAGCTGGGCTTGACCGGGGGCATCGGACTCTGGGAAAGACAGTCCCTCCAAAGATGGGTGGACAGGGGACCCCCTTCCTAGACTGAGGGGGCAGGACGCCCACATTCATCCCTTTGTGAAATCCAGCAGAGCATTCTAACAGGAAGAAGTAATGTTCACTCAGCACTTTGGAGCTTGCAAAGCACTTTTCACGGACACCGTCACACCAAATTTTCTTAGCAACCCTCTAAGGCAGATACTTGACCACACTCTGGAGATAAAGGCATTGAAATACAAGTTCGAAGGAAGCAATGGCGCCCTCTCTAACTGGGTGACACCCGTGGACTAATACTGATCATGCACCAGTGGGACAGGTGGGTGGGGCTCCGCTGAATGGGGGACCCAGCAGAGCCCACGCACCTGCCAGGGAGGTTCTCAGGATGCCCACCCATGGAGCAGGCACTTGGACACCTGCGGATGCTCTGAGTGGGTCCGCCCCCTGGGCTAGAGTTTGGCTGGGACGTTTAGAAGTGCTGTTCTTACACCCTACGTCGAAGCTCGCTCTTTGAGATGCGATGCCCAAGCAGAACCTGACGTTCCGGTGTTGGCACTGGAAGACAGCACTGACCTAGGAATCTGCCTTCTCCCCGCATGCAGCTCTCGAAGGGCTCGCTGACCTTGTTCCCCGATGCTATCACCACCTGCTGTTGCCTTCTACAGTCTTTCAAGGGCCTGGAGCCGCACTTGGCTCAAAAATTCGCACTGTGAAACGACCACCCCATCAAGCTAGCTCTCCGTGGCCACCCGGAAGCAGGAAAGGGGCTGTCTTACCGGCCTGGCCCTGAGCCTGGGCACCGAGGGCCAGCAAGAAGACCATGAGCAGGACACAGATCACCTTGGGCTCCATGGTGGCGGCAACCTTCTCCTCTGCTCCCCAGGGACTACAAGTCAGGGATGAGAACCCGTCGGAGCCCTCGATTTTAAGCCCGGGCTCTGTTTGCCAAAAGAGCATTACATTTGCCTAAGGAGGATCTCATGCCTTTCATGCCAAGTAATCTCCACTGATTAAAAGGTGTTTCCTAAACACGGGCAAGCCGCACACACGAGTTTGCTGATAGAGGAAAACTGTGTCTCGAAGTCATCCTGGTAAGGGATGTGGGAGTCAGCACATCGTGCTCTTATCCGTGGGAGTCTCCTCGGTCGTGACCCAGTCCGGGTCCCAACCATATTCGCTAATGTCAACATCACACCCACTGGGAAGTGATTCACAGTGGGAGACGGCCCACAAAAGGCACAGTTGTGTCAACAGTGGCTCACGGGGTCCCTGCCACACAACTCGGGGGAGGAGAAGGAGGAGACGAGGCCCACCGGCCTGGCCTGTCCTTCCCCTGTGGGTACACCATCACTTTCAACTAGTTTGAGCCTCCAAGGCTGGGGTGGAGGCAGGGGGAACTGTGCCTGGACAAGGCAAGTGGGAGGATGACAGGCCTGCCCCCTCCGCACTTCCTCTGCCCAGGACTTGAACTTCAAACTTCACATTTTCTCCCTTGGTGTTGCCCTGTCAGACATTTCCCTGGCAAATTCATATGAGAGCAGAGCTCCGCAGTGTCCCCCACTGAGGAATCGCATCTGTGTGGAGGGGGCTCACAGGCCAGCTGGCACCGCATTATTCACAGGAACGAGTGAGCATTTGTACTTATTTATCCAAATTCATTTCTTTCCTTTCCCTTTTCCTTTAAAAAATGAGGCTGTGTACACAAGAACAGACATGGAAAGTGATAAAGTGGGATCCCTCTCCCCGCGTCTGTGGGGTCTGGTACATCCTCCCAGGGAGACCCCCAGGACAGAGCCCCACAAAGGCCACCTCACCCCAGGTGCCCGGGGCCTCTGCCCTGCTCTGGCTCTTCCTCTTTCATGGTTCTTTTTATCTTTGGACGTGCAGAGAGATTCACTCACGCACACGAGTGTGTTTATCATTTGCTGCCCCTCCCGCAACAGGGTGGAAGGGCCAGGCCACGGGCGCTTCGTCTGCTTTGTGCATGGCGGTGGCCCCAGCACCTCCGATGGGCCTGACTCAATACGTAGCCACGGGAGAATGAATGAATAAAGGAATACGTTTCTTCAGTGAGAGGCTAGGCTCCAAGGCAAGTGAGTCTCATCTGGGAGAAGTACTCACTTTTAGGCGAGCTGCAGCCCCTCCTGGTCGACAAATGCCACACATTCTTCCTCACTCCTGGCCCAGCCGGCCCCTGCCCTCCAGGGCTGCCAATCCCGAGCTGAGGCCACCTGACGTGCAGGACCCGGGGAAGGGCCAGGGCCCAGAGAGTGCTAACTGTTTGCCAGGGACAGTGGGGCCACCAGACCTGAGTGATGCTCACGATGAGCAGAACTGCCCTGCTCGCTTCTCACACAGACGAAGATCATCTTTGTAGCATTATTTGCATAGCTTTTTAAAAAAGAAAATAAATAAAATAATAACAGAAAATAGGAATAGAAAGAAGGAAGGAAGGAAGGAAGGAAGGAAGGAAGGAAGGAAGGAAGGAAGGAAGACAATATAACCATTCATAAGCATTCATTACCAGAAGAAAAAGAACCTAAAGTATATGTATGTATAATATATACACCATACATACGTATAGGATATCTTGCAAAAAATGGAAAAGAATAAATAAATTAAAATAAATAAATAATAAAAAGAATAAATATTGGAAACAAAGTTAAATTAAGAAGATAAGAATGCTTCACAAAGTATGGTATCATTTATGGTGCAGATTTCTGAAATACGTCAAGCAAGGCAACATGCTCTTAGAACTCAGATGAAATACAGTGAAAACAACAGTCACAGGAAGGGGACCTCTGACTTCTGCATAAGGGGCCCGTGTGGGAAGGAGGGAGGAAGGGACATGGGGTCAGGGAGGGCACCAAGGGCCCTCAACTTGAGTGTGATGTTTTCTTTCATTGAGAAAATCAAAAGGGCATATGGTACAAAGGTCGGCCTCTGTGAAGTTAAGGGGGGAGGTGCATTCCTGGGTGTGTGTTGCATCATCTCTGTGTGTGAACAGTGATCTTTCAAAGCCCAGTTCCTACCTTCTGGGGAAAAAGTTGAGAGAGAACGTCCAAGGGTCCGACTCTGCCCGCCCGTGCAGGCGGTACCCCTGGAGGAGCCATGACACCAACACAAGATCCCGTGACAACTGCACGTTCTCTATTTTCAAACATGGCAGGCCAGGGAAGACTCGGTGCCACACGCTGAGTTGAGCGCTGGTCCAACTTAACGGGTTGGTCACCTGTACCAGTTCACATTGGACAGCCCCTGCCCCCCGCCCAACTCAACATGTGGAAGCCTCCCTACTCAAGGTGGGCTGGCAGAATTTTACCCCCGGGACCTTAATGGACACATTCCCTCCTAGACTTCATGGGGTCAAATCTGCATTCTAGAAGGTTCCCAGGTGCTTCACATGCATGGTCCGTGCGGGAGCCAGTGCTGCAGCCGAGGAGGGGTCCCGGGCTTAGGGAGGCTTCAGTGTGGGAGTGGATCTATTTTGTGCACCCTTCTCAGCCACCCAGGAATGCCCAGAGGGTGCTCCCACCTCTCAAGTGAGGGGCCACCAGCATCCTTCACAAGTCCTGCGGCTTCTCCAGCCTTCGTAGGCCAGAAGTGATGTGTGACTCAGTCCCTAAGCAAGAGTGGAGGCCAAGTCCCTCTGAGGAAGGGCCTTACTGCAAGGCCGCAGTGCATATAACGAGCCTTCCCGAGAATGAGCTGGTCCAGTTACCAGAGCTCTGCATTAAATTGTGTCCCCCTCCCCAAATGGTGCTGAACCCCCAGGACCGGTGAATGTGACCTTACTTGGATATAAGACCTTTGCAGATGATCAGGCTGAGATGAGGCCATGGGGTTGGGTCTGGATCTGACTAGTGTGCTTATAAAAATGGGGCATTTGGACACAGACATACACAGAGGGGAGGCGAAGTAAAGACACAGAGAGAACACCATCTACAAGCCAAGGGACGCCTGAGGCTACGGAAGCTAGGAAAGGGATACTGGACAGAAGGAACCGATCCTGGTGATACCTCGATCTTGAACTTGTACCTCCCAGGATGGTGAGACAATAAGTCTCTGTTGTAACTTTGGTTTGTGCTACTTTATTTACAGCACCTAGAAAACTAACCCCACAGGGTGACTGTGCACTGCCAAAAGGAAAATATCTAGACTTTCTGAAGGTCATTAAACATTAGCTCTGAACCGACACGCATCTTCAGAGACCCAAACTCCACTTGGTTCACAGAGAAACTGTGAATTTCAGGTGTGAGGCGGAATCTTGGCCCAAGTCTGTCTCATATGGGTCCGATGAGGTCCCACGCATCCCTTGGGGACCCCCCAGGCCCAGAATAGATGCACTTAGTAGCTACATTGCTTCTCTGATCTTTGGAGTGAGGACTGTTGCAGTGGAAGTCGCTCTCACTAAGACGGCAAAATAAAAGCAGTGTCACAGTCCAAGAGGAAACTGCAGAGATCAACGCCACCATCAAGGGTGGGAGACAGCCGCGGTGGCCATTCCCCGCAGCTCTTGACCTCACCTGTCTGGCCACGTGAGTTGTGGAAAATGACTTCAGAGCAGGGTCGGCAACTTTCGCTGTAAATGTCCAGATAGTCACTAATCTCTGATCTCTTTTTCGACCTTTAACAAATGTATATGTCATCCTTAGTTTGTGGGTCGCACTGAAACAGACCACAGGAACCATCTGGCCTGCAGACTGTCATTTGTCAGGCCCTGTGTGTGAAGTCGCACACATTTAATCAAGTGGCGATGACAACGGCAGCTGGGGAACTGGTGTCATTCACGGAGCAAACTCCCTGTCACCCAGTATGTCGATACTGACCTAGAAAACGTTTGCTTCCCCCCTTCCTTTCAGGAAAGACGATGAGATGTATTTTGCCTTCATGTGGCAGGGGCAGCAACATGCCTCCGTGGTGTGGGCGTGGCTTATGTCAAGTCCGCGTGCCCAGGGGAGACCTTGAACATTTTACTAAACATCCTCTGACTCACGGCATTGCAGATGCAATACCATGTTAACTGGACTTGGGAAGGTGAAAGTCGGATGTCTCCGTGGAACACACGGGTGTCAGAGGTCGGAGCTGCAACAGCCCAGGGCCCTGGCCTATTTATCTGTGAACCTACTTTCTGCAGAAGGAAAGAGGAAGTTCTGCACCTGTACCGGTCACCCCAGTAAGTACTCAGGGCCTCACCCGATTTTGGAAGCCATGTATACTGCATTTGTATACACTGTTCTGCTTCTTTTACCAGGTTGCCAACAAAGTTTGAAATTCTGAATTGGAGTCAGACTAGTAAATGGCTCTGCAGAAACTGGCCCAGGCTCTCATACAAGATGCCCTGCCAGGTGGGCCCAGAAGTTTCTACGGCTTGTGAAATATTTGTGGCAGACATTTGTGTGACATCTTTGGGAAGTCCAATAAGAAAAACATAGCATGGATTCTGTATTCTCTGTCACCATGTGACAAATGACCCCAAAACTTAGTGATTTAAAACAAGAAGCATTTATTTTCTCACAGTTGCTGTGGGTCAGGTATTTGGTGACATTCCCTGGCTCACAGGATGCAATTGAGGGGTCAGCCTGGGTGGAATTCCTATCTCCTGGATGTGAAGACGTCAGCTTTCTTTTCCCCGCCCCTGTATACACTGGGCCAGGTAAAAACGGGGGATGGTGGCCTGGGATCAATACTGGGAGGTTCCCCTCATTGTAGCTCACACGACTTTGGAACCCCCATCCTGCCAACAGCAGGGGCCGGTGCATGATCCCAGATCATGCACCAGATCATCCCAGGGACAGGGTCCAGCAGCCTGGTGGCAATTCGGTTCCAGAGAGTCTTCCCATTACAGAGGGGCAGGGACAGAGTCTAGGTTGGGACATGCCCTCCCTCTGAGCCTGTGGCTGCTGGCAGCACCGGGGCTGCATTCACAGAACATATAACCCAGTGCATGGGATGCGTCACAATATATTCTAGTGCAAGGAAATAGAACAACGTCCAAGAAATTTGCTGGCCTTTCCAGAAGCCTGTCACCCAGGAGCAGATAGCTTGACAGAATGGTGTACCCGTCTGCTCGGCAGCCAGCAGGTGGATTCCAATTCAGCGTAAGCCTGAAACCAGAGTGATACAGGGCTCCTTCTCAACCCACGTGTGTGTGCCCAGAAAGCAAACAGCAGGAGTAGGAGGGGCCTTCCTTGTAACTGAAGGGAGTAACTGCTGGGAGAAGTTTTGCTTCCCTTCCCATGGCCGTGGTCTTTCTTCCCCATTAGAATGCTGTTGTCCAAGAGAGACTCGGGCCTATTGCCTCAGCAGGGGAGACTTGCCCTTTTGTCCTCTTCACGGCAGTGAACCAATAGTCAGAGGGCGACTGTTGGCTGGAGGGATTGGTCCTAGATGCCAAGGGAGACCTGTGTTACTGCCACAGAATGGGGATGAGGAAGACGATGCTCGTAGCCCGGGGAGTCATTGGGGCTCCTGTGGGTGCTTTCTCACCCCATGGTCCTGGCCAATGGAAAACCGAGGCAGCCCAATAATACACATCAGGGCTCAGCCCCCACAGATGTCAGCACTTGGGTCATTATCAGCACCTCAGGCCAATAACCACACCCAGCTGAAGTGAGAGCAGGTGATAATGGGGCATAAAACGGGAAGGGGCTATGAGCCTCTTGGCCAACAACCTAAGCAGTTGCTGTAGCAGCTGTTTTACCCAAGTTCAAGAAAATGGCAATAAATCCTTAGCTAATTTCTGGAAGATTTAGGTATTTCTAAGCTTTGTAACAATAACAGAAATCATCTAAATGTATATGACACACGTTGGTAGAAAGCCAATTTGACTATGTAAAGTATTTTAAACTTTGAATATAAAATTTTTTAAGATTTTTGTTTATTTATTTTCAGAGAGAGGAGAAGGGAGGGAGAAAGAGAGAAACATCAACGTGTGGTTGCCTCTCATGTGTCCCCCTACTGGGGGCCTGGCCTGCAACCCAGGCATGTGCCCTGACTAGGAATTGAACCAGCGACCCCTTGGTTCGCAGGCCCTCACTCAATCCACTGAGATATACCAACCAGGGCTGTTTGAATTTTTAATTCAATTATTTATTTATTTATTTATTTTTAGAAATAAAACCAATTATATTCCAAGGTAACCTTTTGCATACGGATATTGTTATTTTTTCCTAAAGTTACACTTCTAATGCATAAGCATAAATAAAAGAATTAAAAACATTTCTAAAGATAGGGAATTAGTACAACCCATGTATAATGCATATTCTTATTTTCCTCTTGAAATTTGGGCAAAAAGTGCACATTATCCACAGCAATATGGGGCAGATCCGTAGTGGAATGGCTCGCCTTAGAGCAGTCAGCACGGCACTTTGTATCGGGGGCCTGAGAAAGGGCCCATGCTCTGACCCACTAACTCTACTTGGGGGGCGCCCTAAAGGAAGAATGCTAAACACAGAAAAGTCGTTTTGCATGAAGATGTCATCAGAAGAAATCTCAGCGGCTGTAAAGCATGGCAGACAGAACCAAGTCACCACCAGCGGGAAGTCAGTAACAAATGGTGTGATGCTGCCGGATGGGGTGTTTGGCCACCACCCGTGGTGGCGTCTCATGGAGTTTGTAAGAGTTTGGAGAATTTTCACGCTCCAGTGTAAAGTGCAAAAGAACAGGATAGAAGTTTACAAACAGGAGGAAAAGGAGAAGAAAGAAGCCGCACCAGTGGGTGGCACTGAGCAGTACAAAGATGCCACCCCGTTTTCCTTGGACGCTGCTTCCTAGTCACTGAAAAGCTCCTGCAGTGAGCAGTCACTTTGTCATTGAAAAATACTGTATTTTCTTAAAAATTAAATGCAGTGGTTTTGCTGTCGCTAGAGAGAAAGAAGGAGGAGCGCTCCCCTGTCTCCCCTAGTCGGTGAGTCATGAGTCAGTCACAGAGCGGTATTTGACCTTGGAGGAGCTCCACCCAGGCCACGCCTGCCCCATGACCTGCTTCCTCCTACCTTCCCTGAAGTCAAACACAGGAGTGGGGTTGGTGTGAGCTACCTGTTATCTCTTAGATTTCAGCAGCTCCACGGCTGAGGCTGCCCGTTCCCACCCAGTGAGTTCTCGTTCCACCCAGCAAGTCCCAGGCACCCATTCGGGGCGTGCCGGTGAGGTGCAGACTTGCCCATGAAGGGAGCAGGACACCCCTGGGTCCAGCAATGGTAAAAATGAGGACATCCCCCGAAGCCCCTCCACAGTCCTCCCAGACTCACTGAGCTGAGTTTCCCCACTCTTCTCACCCAGCCCAGCATGGCGGAGCCAGGGCCCAGCTGTCCTTCAAGGCTCCAAAACCATTGTTCAGTCCTAATGGTGGGTCCTGGGAATTTAAAACTAGGAGTGAGAGACGGGGAAATGGAAACCTAGTTCCTCACTTCCAAGCCATCCCTGCCAACCCCCTGACTCTGCCAACCTACAGTTACTTAAATCTCCAGCGCTCAGCAGGACACCCACCTGGCTGAACAAAGAAGGCCTGTTCCCCACAGCAGGTGAGCGTGGGACTCCTCTGCTTATTCCTGGCGTGGGTCCCAGAGAGCCTGGGGTGAGTGTGGGTACACCTTCCCTCCCTAATCGGTATGTCAGTCCCCATGGTGAGCAGGCTCCCAGGACGCTGACCGCAGTCCTTCCCACCTCCTGCCGGCCCTCGCTGGAGTTTGCCTCTCTGGGCCTCAGTGCCTTGCCTCACTGGACCCTGAGTGCTGGTTGGTCCAGCTCAAAGTCTCCTGCTCCCGTCGTGACCCGCGTGTCCCTCCTGCAGCTGCCCCACCCTGATGGAGCCCTTTGAGGTGGCTCTTCGGTCAGTTTCAATCCACGTCTACCCCACACATAGGTGTGTGGGCACATTTTTTACTTTAGGCATGAGGGTGTTCTATCTGGCTGGGACCAATGGTGAGCAATCCTGCTGAGAAAAGGACAAGAATTCCATGCATGTGTAAGTTACCCATAAGTAGCGCTTCCCACGGCTGGCGGTTACCAGTCCCTGTGCTCTATAGTTACATGTCTCAGGGACAAAGGCCCAGGGAGGAAGAGGCCGGAGTACCCACTGGCTCAGTGATCAGTCACGACTGGCCCCTAGGGACTTTCATCGACTGAACAAAGGCTGTGAACTGGAGCGCCCTAAAAATCCTCACTAAACTTTATTTCTGTTTTCTTTCTTTCATTAGTGTCTTCCCATTTTTAACTTACTTTTTCTAGATATAGTTGCTGAGAGTGGGCCCCCGAACTCAGGCACACCTGGTGGCGCGTCCGCCAGTGGGGCAATGATGTACAAAGGGTTGTGATTCTCAGGCCAGGTCCATTCTCATGGGCTGTGCCCTTATCTGGCCTTTGTGACCCTGATGTGCAGCCACTTCCTGGGGACAGAGGCCCTGACAGCAGGGGTGGCCCCAGCCAGAGAGGCTCTGGAGCGGGCCACCTCTCCAAGTTAGCTTTTGTCAGGGTTTCAGCTTCTGCGCAAACTTCCCATCTGCCGGCGACAAAGCCGAAAACGCTTATACCGCTCCCATCATCAGAGCTGCTACTGGGAGTTTATTCAAAACGAAACGACAGACAGCGTCTCCCCCAGCAAGGGTCCTGCTTTCTCTTCCTAACAACCCAAAAATGCGCCCAGCGCAGGTCATACAGGAGGATTCCAGGGGCTGGGGTGGGGTTAAAAATACCTGAGGCCTGAGGCTGCTCAGAGGTGGGTGGGGCCTGGAGCCAGGCTCCCTCGCCAGCCCCTTCATTTGCCGACATTGGAAGGATAGGAAGAACGTAGGATGAAGAGTAGGTACTCGTAACATGTCAGCCTGGAGGACACGGCCGGATTTCTCGAAAACCACGCGGACACACACAAACAGGCGCACACTCAGACATGCACACACACATTCTCACACAAACACAGACACACACTCAAACACAGACACACACAGAGATACACACACGCAGGATAGTCATGAGACAGGTGGGTCTTTAACTTATGGCAAATTGCCAAACTGATCTAAAGTGATCACAGCTTTCACAGCTTTTGTTCACTTTTGCACACCCAGCAGGAGTGTGCGAGAGTTCCATTTCTTCCACATCCCTGCCAGTCCTTGGCAGAGTCAAACTTCCGAAGTGACCGCTCTAACAAGCTAGCGGCGGTTTTAACCGCACGTCGAGGCATTGAGTGTTTCTGCCGTGCGTTCATTGTCGGTGTGTCTCCTCAGTAAGATGTCTGTGCGTATCTTTTGCCTATTTCATTTTTTATGAATGGTGGCTATTTCCTGTCTCATTTATAAATAAATAGTTCATCTGTGTTCCTTAAAACAAAGGCACGCTCTCAGACACACAGGCACACGGAGATACACAGACACACACACACTCAGACACACACAGAGACACACTCGGACGCATACACCCATGCACGCAAGCACAGGTAAAACTGCAGTGCTCCGAGTAGGTCAGTGGACCTTGTCAATGTCAGTATCCTGCTTGTGACATTAGGGAAAATGGGACAAAGTTTATGAGACCTCTCTCCATGTCATTCCTTTTGACTGCATGTGACTGCACATAAATTTCTCTTGAAAAAGGTATTGGTCCAATAGGAACGTTTCCAAAATCATTTTCATGGCTCTTTTTTGATCGACAACTGTCTGTGTGCTTGGCGAGGACTCCTGTCCTGGGAGTGAGAACGCGCCTGGAAGTGGTTGAACCGCACCCTCAGCCCTGCTGCCCCGCCCCCAGGGTGTGACTGCACCTCACCCCAACTCACACAGGACCCACTGGGGAGCTCCTGCCCGAGCCTTCAGGAAGCCAGGGCTGCGGATGCATTCTCACGATTCCCAGCCACAGGCCGACTCCTGCCTTGGGGCCCTGATGCCTGCCTGCGGTCTTGCCCACTTCCTGCGGCTGGGTGTGACTCAGGTGGGCACCCCCAGGTAGGGCCTGGCAGCGATCAGTCCTCCACACTCCCCATGGGGAGCTCTAGCTCTAGAAGGTGGGATATGGCACCAAGGTCAGAGGTCCAGGAGGCAGCCGGCCTCCACCCCTCTGGGAAACAATCTGGAATGTTCCAGAGACCAGAAGGAGTGGGTAGGTGTGACTGCCCTCCTCAGACCCCACCTGGTGGCCACACCTGGGAAGTTTCTAGGTTCCTTTTGAAAAAGGCTCTCAGTGAGTGTGCGATGAACCAATAGGCAGCTGGACCCAGAGACTGTCCCTGATTCTGCCCCATCACTTTCCTTGCCTTCCCCTCTGGTGTGACAAGAAAAAAAAAAAAATCTGAGATGCTCTAAGTAGATTACAGCAGGCTGGAGGCTGCAAGGAAGAGACCAGGGAGGCTAATCGGTTCGCAATGGCAGCTCTGACAAAACCCTGCCCGCATTCCTGAGTGTGGGATGGAACTCTGCCTTAACTCCCAGGTGGCTGGGAGTTTCCATGATTACATAAAAAAATTGCACACCAGCCCCCCGCAGCCTCGACCTTTTGCTTGCATGTCACAGATCTTCCCAGACTGTGTGACCACTGATCCAAGCAAACACTTCTTCCTTCTGCACAAGCCCCTATCCCAGCACCGCCTGCTTCCCCCTCTCCCACCTGCTTTATCTACAACCAATGGAAATTCTTTCAAAACAAGTTATGCCTTTCTCCCCCAGATCGTTTCCATCAAAGCTCCGGTCAACTCCAGGACAAGGGGCATGTCTGTCCCTCCACCCGGCCCTGCTGCCGGTGGCTTGGACTGCACGCCCTTGGCCCTGGTCCCTTTCTGGCCAGCATGGGGCTCAGTAAACCCTTTCTTTCAGAAAAGCTTCTGGCTGTGAAAGTTTTTTGTTCACCAGGGCTTTCCGGAAATACGCAGGAAGTGTTCCTACTGGGTCGGGAAGCATTCGTATACACGGAGCCTGACGCTCTAACTCGGGGCACCTCCTGCCCGACAACCCTGCCTGGAGCTCACTGCCTTTGTGGGGACCGGTGACAGAGAGGAGGGCACCACGCAGGTGCAGGCGCCAGGTCCGTTCTCCAGCACTCCCGGGGGACAGAGGGGTCTGCGAGTGCCCCCCAACCCCGGGCTGGGGGGGAAGGGTGACAGCCCACCCAGCTCTCCCTGCAGCCCTCCTGTGGCCCCTACCTCTCCAGGAAAGGAGGGGGGGTAGGGCTTCTAGTTGGCACCCAAGCTGAAATGCAAAGAAAAAGGGGGGGAAGTCAAAAAACACTTTTAGAGAAAATGCGTCTTCAGGGTCCCTCTCCCCAGCTCTGAAAATGTGACACTAATTTTTAGTGGGTGGATTTTTAAGGCCGTGGCTATTGTTTTCTTTTCATTCTTAAAGAAAAAATCCTCCATTTTTGCAGTTTCTCACCCCTTAGGGATATTACTCAGACCACTTTGCTGCGAATGAGACTTGGAGTCGTATTTTCTCGTGTGATTTTGGCCACTCTAAGGCAGACCAGAATACAGGGTAGCAACGGTAATGTAGCAATTTTCCCACGTAAGAGTCGTTTTTTGTGCTTGTAAGGGAACAAATAGGGAGACTTCCTAAAACTAATCATGGTGCTAAATTATAAATGTTACCTTCAGGTTGATTCCGCCCCCTCCCACACCAAGCGTGTGCTGGCTTACGGAACAACAGAATGTGCACCCAAGTCCATTTCGGTGGCGTGTTTATCCCATGGTCACCATCCATCCACCTGTGTTCACGGGCAGCTCTGGTCCCGGCCCTGGGTTGGGCGCTGGCATCACAGGCAACGGAGGACGAGTACAGCCCCACCTCAGGGAGCTCCCGGCTCAGACAGACAGACGCAGAAATAAATGATCGCAATGGAAGGGCCACCACGTGTATGCACGCACACACGCACAAACTAAATGTGCGCGCATGCATACTCACACAGACCACATCCTAGAGGAGCCTGAAGAATGACTTCTTTCTGTGGGTCCACAGATTTGCAGGAAAATCCAGATTGTTTGGGCAACACGGAAGAGGTGCGTGAACCGGAACGCAGCAGGCCTGCCGAGGTCACCCGGGAGCAGGCGCGCGGGTGGTGGCTGGGTGTGCTGGGCGCAGCCGGCCGCCCTGCAGACGCAGAGGACATGGTGTCCCAAGTCACCCGGACAGCAGCAGCTCAGGGAGGTTTTCTTTGCCACACTGTGGGGGGAAAGGTGGCCCAATAGGTGAACGTGTCTGAATCGATGGATTTGGAGCCAGTGCAGTTTAATGCCACGCGGCAGGGGCTTTGCTCTCCTCGGTCCTCCCTCCATTTCCACATCACAGCTGTGTCCCTGAGCCTCCCCTTGGCTGGAGGCCAGGTCGTCAGGGCTTTGCATCCGCCTGTTTGAACAGGACATGGTTCCAACCCACGAATCCCACCCCCAGGCTGCTGTACTGGGAGTCCTCGCAGAGGGTGCCAGCCTGTGGACACAGTGAGCAGGACAATGGGCCCACAACCTGGCCATCCTTGAGTCCTGGGTGGGTGGCTGTGGCAGGTGACAGGTCTGCACACGTGGACCTCTGAGGACCTTCCTGCATCATTCGGGGGAGGAGACAGGTGTCAGCAGGTGTCTCGGATCCCAGCCGGAAGCTCTCCTCTCAAAAGAGGGAGGCAAGGGACAGTTTTCCTGGCCAACTACAGCGTTTTATTTGTCAGCCAATTTTTCATGTTCTTTTCCCCCCAAACTGTCTACGCTATCATTAGACCTTCTATAATTATTTAAAAATGTTTGAATAAGGCCGTATCAAACATCACAGTGCAGTACTGGAGAGAGAGAGAGAGACAGCATTTCCCATGGTCCTATCCTGGCTGTCGGGGGCAGGTGGGGCCCCCTCACTCACTAACTTGGGACATGGGAACCCCAATGCTGCTTCCTCAGGTGCAAGCCGCCAGGGCAGGCAGCCCGAGCCGCCCGCAGCACGCCGCGCTGGCTGTTTCTGAGGCTGCACGCGAGGGGTGCTGCAGCCCGGCCTGGCCATGAGGTGTGAGGCGGGAGCCAAGCGGAGTCCGTGGAAAAAGGAACAAAGAGCCCCGCCACGATGCTGCCACTCGGGCCAGCAGCTGTCCCCACGAGACCAAACGTTTCTGGAGGAAGGAGAAGCGGATCGCGAACTCAGATGATTCATACGTCTCAGAGGGGTTCAAACTGGTGCAGTTGTGCAATTAGCTAATTGCTTTAATTCCTGCTGGTGTGATGTGCTTGGTGCGAGTCCTGAGCGCCCCGCTGGCCTTGGGAAAGCCACTCTGCTGTCACACCGCAGTGTCCTCTCCTACAGAACGGGTCTGAGAGAGTTCCTGTCTCACGGGGTGGCTGTGACGCTAAAACACGAGACTAGATGGGCCGCGTGAAGAGCAGGGCCGGGCGCATGGCACACACTGATTAAAACCGCCTGCCTTCAGCATCACCGAAGGCCCTTCGGGAGAAGACTGCAAGCCAGCAGCCACCTCCTCTCGAACCACAGCGGTGACCAAAGACGAATGACCGCGACAGGCGGGAAATGCGTGTCTTCGGACCCCACAGTCAGGCGCTCTCTGCTGAGGTTGCTGTCACGCAGAAGGTGCGTCTTTCCGCCCCTGGCATCGTCGGTCCATGAGCTAACACAGCGTTCACAGAGACCCAGGCAAAGCCACTTAAAATGAAAATATCTTGTCCCTTTCGCACATATACCGAGGCCCATGTAGCAACCCTGATAGGGTGGCATACCTCCAATATGGTTGCGGGATGGGGTTCCCCCTTCCTTCTGCATCCCCCATCTCCACCTCAGACCACCCAGGAGGGTCCCTGGAGCCGCTGCTGAGACACTCACCCCCTTCCCCACTGTTGCCTCAAGGCAAAGGGGCACATTCACACTCTCATGACTTCGTAGGTGAGAAAGCACCACATTGGTTACCTACCAAGTAACCTCTGTGCGAGGTGGGGACCGCAGGTGTGTGAGTCACGGGGGTCTCTGATCCTGCAGGTGCCTGCAGAGGGGTGCAGAAACCTATGGCCTCCTAGTGACACAGGACCATCTACTCGACAGGTGGCAAACACAATCCGGCCTTCTACCAGGTTTTATCTACCGGCACCTTGTTTCTACCCAGCAGCAGCACTGAGCTCTTGTTTCACTGTTAAGGAGTAGTTACATTTATGCAGTCCTAGAGTTACATTCAGCCCTTTGAAGGCAACCGTGAGGCTCATGTGGCCCCCGGTGACAATGAGTGTGACACCCCTGGTCCACTCTGTTTGCCTGAGGACCCGCCGTGTGGGGTGAGGCGGTCGGTAGCCCACTACTTTGTTTCTCCCTCTGCTCTGAGTCTCCTGACGGAACAGGAGATCGCTCTGATCTGCGGAGAAACCTGTTCTACCAGGTGAGTGCAAGACCCACGGTGCATGCAGAAGAGAGCAAAGTGATCGGGCCTCTGCGACCAAGCTATGATTTCAATTTACAGGGGCAGACATTCAGACAGGCTCCGAGTGACCAAGGCATGTGTCTCGTGGAAGCGAGGGACACTGATACATCAGGCACCAAGGGCTACAAAATAGAATAGAAATACACCTTAAAACTAGTCATTTGGAGATGAAGTTCCCCCGTGCAAACAGAGATCTCGGGAGCGGGGCACCTGGGCTGGGTTCCGGGCCCAGGGATAAGTGTGTGGGCACGGTGGCATCCGCAGCAGTGGGCTCCTGCAGCTCCTGGCCGGCCCTCCCTCACTGAGCAGCCGGACCGTCCGTCGCTTTTCGTGGGAGGCTTGCTGATCTTGTCCCTCGCATTGGAGGGCAGCTGCAGAGAAAACCTAATCGACAACGGGAAAGGGCAGCACTTCACAGGTGTTCCTGTCTTTGTTCTTAGAGAAGGTCAGAAAGGCACTTCAAGGTCGTTTCAGTCCAATGGCCCAGTGGCCTGTCCAAGGTGTTAGAAGCAAATTGTTCTAGATGCAGGGACGCTCCACCTTCCGGCTCTGCCGGCCGTGCCAGAAAGCCGAGCTCTGAAGGCATTCGTTCGTGTCCAAAGTTTCCAGCCAGGAATCCACAGAGGGACGGGGTGTCTCCACTGTGGCAGGAGCTCAACGCGGTGGCTTGTCCCTTTTCTCCTCAAGTTTTCAGGTCCCTCTAGAAATACAAACACAGGCGCCTTTTTCAGCACACATTAGGAGCAGGAGGCACCTGCACTTTACCCTGAGTGAAGCATCTGCTCTTCTCCACGATTAGTGGGGACAGAGTTGGCCTCAGCTGCAGGGGCTGCCACCTCAGCGCAGACCCCCAGACTAACATTCCCAGGTGAGTGTGACGCTGCTCTCCTCCCTGCACGCCCCACCCCGCCCCGCCTGCCAGCTTTCGCATGGAGTTCCCAAGTCAGCGCCTGGGTCGGAGCGATTCTGTTTGAAGCCCCAGTGGACAGAGGAAACCAGTGGAGGAAACGAAGGTGATCTAGCAGGAAGTCCCATGAGCTAATAAATGGGCAATTCCCCTCAAGAGGCCGGGGAAGAAAGTTTTACCCTTTGCGACAGCATGGATGGACCTGGAGAACATTAGGATAAGTGAAATAAGCCAGGGGGTGAAAGACAAATACCATATGATTCCAGTCCTTTGTGGAATCCAAGGAACAAATGGAATGAACAGGCAATATAGAGAGTCATAGATAGAGAGCAGGCTGATAGCTAAGGTCAGGGGGGAGGGTAGAGGGTGGAGGGACTGAGCAAAAAGGAAAAAGGACTCATGGACATGAGTGTGGTGATGGGGTGGGGGAGGGGAGTATACAGGGACTAAATGGTAACAGGAAAAAAAACAATAAAAAAATGTGTGAGCTCTCGGAGGGCCCTGGCGTCCACGTTCCGAAGGAACAGCTGACAACGCCGACGCCTTGGGGACGCTCTCAAGGGAAGGGAAGCCTCTCTGGGCCTTCCCTGGGGACACCTGAAAACAGGCTGGCAGAAGGACAAGTCTCACGCTGGCTTTCCACGGGCTGCAGGCTGCAGCAATGCTCTTGGGTGTCAAGGGGGCCACACACCTGTCACAGACAAAGCGGCTCCTCCAGCGTCAAGGGGAGTGGAAGCTCTTTCTAAGCCTGATGGGGAGCCATGTGGCCCAAAAGAGTGTTCTCAAAGTGCGCCCTGAAGACCTGGAGCATCCGGGTCACCAGGGCCCTCAGGACCCTACACCCCTGACCCTGCCCTCTGGAGAAGCCTCCTGGGGTGGGGTTCAATGTTCACAAACAACTCAGAGCAGTCTTGTACACCCCCACATCGGAAAACGCCGGTTCGCCTGCACAGCATGTGATGGGGCTGGAGTCTTAAGCAAGGGCCTTAAGTCTCTGGGCCCTTAAACAGGTCCCCTCGCCTGTCATAGGAGGCCAGTCCAAGGACCAGGATGATGCTGGGGAGAAATGGGCTGAGACATCATAGGGCACCACAGTCAGAAGGCTCCCCAGGGGGCTTGGGAAGCTTGCCCCACCCCCTCCACAGCGTGAAGACTGGGGGTTGGTTTCTGCCACCAGCACCCGTTTGAAGTTCACCTTTCGTGATCAGTAGCCTGGCTACACTGACCCCCAGCCCCCACATGCAGCCCCATGGAGGGTGTGCCCACTCCTGCCTTCCCTCCCTCCACCCACCATACCCACACCCCTGTCCATGCCCCAGGCCCACGCTCATGGGCCATCGAGGCCACTGCAGTGAGGAGCTGCTCCTTCATCCATGTTCTCTGATACTTTGTTAGAGGCTGGTGGGTTGTGGCTGCGTTTTGTGCTAAAGGGCTTAGTGCCAGGCCAGTCTGTCCATTAGCAACACAGTGAGCACCAGCAGAGGCTTCCCAGCACCCGCCTTCCAGCGTTAGCTGCCCCAGCCAGCAGCCTGCAGCCACTCAGAGGTGGGAACTGTCTGCACCTACACGGGGCACCCAGCACCGCGGCAGCGGGCTGGACCGGAAACCATGCTGAGTCCCAGGCCTGAGCCTCACCTGGTACAAAGGGAACCATTAGAACCTCCTCATTTAAAGCAAAAATGCCCAAGAAAGACATGGAAAATGGACACCGGAGGCACATTAGGAGTCTGCTGTCCTTGGCCCATTGTTTCACGTGGAAAGAAGCCTGTAAAAAGGTCTTTGATCCACACAACAGAAAGCAGATTACAGGAGGCCAGAGGCTGAGGGCGTGGGTAGAGGGGGTGACTGCTTGATGAGGTTTCATGTTGGGGTGATGGCACGTCCTGGAACCAGAGGGAGGCGGTGGCCACAGACACTGAATGTGCTAAATGCCTCTGGAGTGTTCACTTAAAAATGATCGTTTTTTTGCTATGTAAATTTTGTCTCAATTTAAGAAAAAATTAAAAATGTCTTTGAAATGGGTCCAAAGCATGATGTGGGGCTCACAGTCTAGATAAGTCAGCAAATATTTGCTGAGCACCCTGGAGGTGGAGAGCACCTCCCCTGCAGCCTGGCTGCACCTCCCTGCAGCCTCCCCGTCTGCTTCCCTGGGGCAGGTGTTACCGCCTGTCCCCTGCAGTTGGCTGTGGCACTCCCTCCCTTTCTCTGGATAGCCCATTCTTCCTCCCCTCCATCTCCAGGGTCCCCTGCCAGCCTTGCTGACCTGTGTCCCTGCTCCAGGGCCCCCTCCAGGGAGGCTCTCCCACAGCACAGAGCTGCCCAAGCTTCTCCTGATCAGAAACTCTCCATCCTATCCCTGGCTCCTGGCAAGGTTCAAACCCCTCAGTGGGCACCGGAGGTCCTTCCCCACTATTCCACACACCCACATGCCAGCTCTGCTTGTCCCCACCCCCAAGATCCTCTCGGCTGCCTCTCCTCCTTTCCCAGATCGGTGGAGACACAGGCAGCACTTGTGCCCAGCCTGCCAGGGCCACACGTACATGGAGCCTGGTGGTGGGTGAATGTGCTCACATCCCATACCCCAGAGGCACTGAGTCACTGCTTGATGGATCATCTTCTGACGAGTCCCTCCCTGGCTCTCTGCAGCAGGACTGGGGTCTCTACAAGGGAACTGACAGGGACCCCGTGAGCGGGGCTGGCACCGCCCCCACCTCCAACTGCTCGTGAATCCAGTCCAGGAAGGAGGTGATTCGGGTGTAGACCCCGGGCTTGTTCACATCCGCACAGCCGATGCCGAAGCTCGTTGCTCCCACCAACTTCCACAACCTTCTCTCCTGACACACGAGGGGTCCCCCGCTGTCTCCCTAGACAGCAAGGAAAAAGAGACTGAGGGCCACAGCAGAGGCTCCGTCACTGCTGTCCCTTGTCCTAGCGCAGGATTCCCCTGTTACTACATCGCAAAATCCGGCATGGGGACAGCTCCGTGTTCACCTCCGCAGCCCTCCCTGAACTCACTCAGCATTCCTGACAATGGGTCCTTTATCCCTCAGGATGCTCGCCCCAGCCATCTCCCTGCCAGACTCTCCACACATGGAACCCATGTAGGTCAAGGCAGCTGTGTGCCGCTGAGGGAGCTCTCCGAGGGAGGGTCTGTCTACCTGGCCAGGGGCTTTAGCTGACCTCTGGACCCAGGCAGAATTGGGGTCTCACCCACTGTGGCTGTGGAGGCCCATGCTCACGGGTTCCCACCTGCTTTCTGCCTCTTCCTTCCCCTGCAAACTCTGAGAACCGGGGTTAGGAAGGAAGCATCCTCGAGACCCCTCCTACCACCCAGCACCCAGGCACGGTGGGAGCGCTGGGTAAACACGGGCTGGCCAGGAAAGGACGTGATATCTTGAGCAAACTTCTTCCCCACACCCTGTGAATTTGCTTTTCAGCCAGCCACAGGGAAATGCTGGCCGTGATCTGTCCCACAGGCTGGGTCACCCTCACAGAGCCTCTCCTTGCCCACTGCTACGGCCCCTGGAGGTCACCATGTGTCCCTACCTGGCAGCTGTCCACACCACCTTTCAGGTAGCCGGCGCAGACCATGGAGGGGGAGATAATGCCGCCGTACACTTCCTTGTGGTTGCAGATCTTGTTGGAGAGTAAAGGCACAGCTGCGTGGTTGAGGACTGGGGAGGCGTCACCTGCGTCAGAGGGTGATGGGGCGTGTGGTGAGGACTGCAGAGGGCCGGGGCCACGCCCCTGACACTTCGATGGCAGTGGACGGTGGGGGTTCTGCCACAGGTACCAGCCAGCCCTAGGGCTCTGTCCCTGCGGATGTCCCACACAGGCCCTGCTGCTTCAGGTCACAGCCCCCCTCTTCCCTAAGGGGACCAATGTGGGAAGCGATGGGGGCAGCTGTCACCATCGTGGACCTCCTGGGGGCCTACCCTGGGTCAAACAGTTGATCACACCAGCCTGTGTGGTTCTCAGAGCGACCCAGGTCTCAGAAGGGAAACTGAGCCTCAGGAAGGTCACACGCAGCTCTTGGAGGAACCTCAGGGTGGTCAGAGGGAAAACAGCTCCCCCAGGCACCCACATTCCAATCCCTAGTACCTATGACCATGTCACTTCACATGGCAAAAGGGACTTGGCAGATGTGATAAGACCTTGAGATGGGGACGCGATCCTGGGCTATCCGGGCGGACCCTGAATGTGATTACAAGGACCCTTGGAACGTTCAGAGGAGAATATGTGAAGACGGAAGCAAAGGTCGGACAGGAGAGAGATGGAGGATGCGGAGCTGCTGGCTGTGAAGATGGAGGAGGGGCCTCTAGGATCTGGAAAAGGCAGGGAGCTGACTCCTCCCCAGGGCCCCCAGGCCCTGGCACGTTGGTAATGGTCTCCCCGTGGAGGCCTAGAGACAGTTCTTCTTCATGCTTTATTTCTCTTCTGTGAAAATCTGCGATTCCACGACCCAGGACAAATGGAGCTGTGACTCACGACCTACAATGGGCTGACTGAGCAGACTCATCCCCCCAACAGGGACGCGTGGGTGCCCCGAGAGAACATGACACTGGGCGGGGGCGGGTGGGAAACCGGTCGGTGTGGACATCTACCCCAGCCCTCTTGGTTCTGGGCTCCCTGGACTCAGAATCTTGGTTTCGGACCACTGACCTCCTTCCTCCGTGGCCCCCCATCCCGACGTCCAGCACATTTTTCCTTCAGGAAAGTTCTCTTCGGAGTTGGGCAGGCAAACTGGCTGGATCATCTCTGTGTAAGAGGAAACAACTCTCAAATCCGGGAAAACAATCAATCACATCGGCGCTTACCTCTCTGAGGGTCCTGGCGAACTCCCAAAGAAAGGCCAAGCCCTTGGTCATTGGTAAGCTATCAGCTCAGAGCGGGGACCCCTCCCCCACCAGAGCCTTAAAACTTCACGACCACCCTAGACTGTGGCTACCTCAGCAAGTCTAGACCAGGGGTCAGCATATCTTCTGGAATGGGCCAAATGCTAACTATTTTAGGCTTTGCAAGCCAAGTGGTCTCCATGGCAACCATTCAATTCTGCCACAGTGGCATAAAAGCAACCACAGGCAGTGGTCAACAAGGGGGTCTGCTTGTGTTCTAATAAAATTTTATTTATAAAACAGGTGAAAGGTCAGATTTGGCCCATGGGCCACAGTTTGCCCACTTCTGGTCCAGGCTGCGGTACAGAACACACGTCCATGAACATCCCTGTCCATCCTGACAGCCCTGGAGGCAACAAGCTTGCCTGTCCCTGTGGGCTGTCCCATAAGCCCTCGCCACAGTCAGTGTCCTGGCTGCCACGGGACTCTCACGGGACACGGTCTGGCAGGTGCTGCGCTTCTCTGGGTATGACAATGATGGAAGGCAGAGGAAGACTAATGGAGGGTCTGTTTTAATTTTATCACAGTACAAATGTCAATGCCTCATTTGGTATGATCAAACATCGTGCATAATAATTAGCCCATGAGCATCATCACCACTTCAATCCCTCTGTTTCTCAAGAAACCTTTGTCTCAGAGTGCTGCGTGCACAGTGCTGTGTGCGCCCCGTGGAGAGCCCGGGAAGGACCCCCCAGGTCAAACCTGCCCCTGGTCTTGTGCCAGGACTCCGCTCCAATACGGAGCCTGGTCCCCACACTCTGCCTGCTCCAAGCCACCGTAACCCTTGGGAAGGAGGGGGAGGCTAAACCTGATTTGGGAGTAGGTTCGTAATGCTTTGTTTGCAGGTGCAAAAAGTTTGACAGTTCTGTTCCGTGTGGCTTTTTTGTGACCTCCAGAGGTCAGGTCTTGACACCTCCCATGTCAAGAGAAACAGGGCCTACTAAATTGGGAAAGAATGTTCCTGAGTACTTGGGGAGCTGAAGATGCCCAGGACCTTCCAGATCACAAAGAAACCGCTGCAGGAAGGACCGCACTGCGACCAGCAGCCTGGCCTGGGAAGCACTCACTTTACCAGCCAAGTCTGAAACACTGGGCCAGTGAGGGGCACTGGCAGGGGACCTCACCACAAAGCTCTTTGTGGCCACAGGCCAGAGACGCCCGGTCACCACCTAGAGGCACACCACATGGCCTGCCCTGGGCGCATCCCTTCTATTTCCATGTAGCACCCCCAGGGAGAAAGTGGCACCCGTGGGAGCCCCAGGGGGACCAGACCAACCAAAGAAGATGTGCTAGGACCCAGTGCCTCTCAACACGCTTGCCTGAACATCCAGAACACAATGGAAGGCTTCCCATCCTGCCAAGAACCAGGAGAACCCCCACTTCCATGAAAGGAGAGTCAACTGAGGCCAAGACTGAAATGAGTCAGATGTCGGCTTACCGGACACCTGGAAGGCGCTGCCGTCACAATGCTTCAACCAGCAGTGACAAATTCTCTTGAAACAAATGAAAGCGACAGAACGACACAGAAACCCAGGCGTACCATTGAAGGACAGCGGCTCTGCCAGCTTCATGAGGGCAATGTCATTGCCCAACCTCTTCGGCTTGTACTTGCTGTGATAGATGATTTTTTCCACCAGGTGGGAAGGCGCTGGACTGTCCAGCAGGGAAACTAGGCCCACCTGGATGGTCCAGGACTTGGGGAGGTACAGGCTGCAATGAGAAGACTGAGAGGTAAAGCAGGAGAAACCCAGCCTGGACCTCAGGCGTCCCCAGTCCAGCACCAGGGAGGTGGCCGGTGTGTCACAGCCCTGCTTGCCCATGTTCGAATCTACCTCAGCACCCCTGCCCCCCGCCTGGCAGAAGCACAGACCCACCCCACGCATTTCCTACAGCGGCCTCCCTCCCTGCACCTCTGAGGGAGGTAAAACTGACAGGGGGTAAAAATAACAGTATTTTCTTCTGTGCTAACATCCCCTGAGAGAGAGAGACTGCTCCAGGGAGACTCTGTCCCCACCCACCCTGCAGAGACTCCCACCTTCCCGGCACAACCTGGCCTGCCACCAGCAGCTACAGGGTGGTCGTCCTCTAGGACCTTCACATCGCTGGGTTTCCTCCTGCGTGAGAGCTGCCTTCTCTCTCTTCCTACCTTTTCCCTAACAGCGGCCATCTAGGATCTATGCAGCCGACGGTGATGGGCGGCTCCTGGTGAGGAGGGGCATCCCCCCACACGGCTATTACTTGTGATGATGTGCTCCGTTGCCTGCTCTCTGGACCTGCTGCTGACCACCCATATCCCTGCTATCCCAAAGGGGCCCAGGCTGGATGGGTCTACGGGAGACGAGGACCACCCCCAGGAGTCAAGAGCACTCACTCGTAGACGCAGTGGGCAGCGGTGACAATCCACACCGGGGTGATGATGGAGCCCCCGCACAAATGGTAGCCCTGGAACTGGAGGCTGGCCTGCCAGGGCCACTGCGCGAGCGAAGACATGTTTCCACCCACGATGCGCGAGCTGTAGCCCATCCTCAGACCGCAGGCTGCCGGGGGAACAGGGTTGGGGGTCCATCCCACAGACCTTTCCTGTCCCTGATGTCCTGCCACCCGCACAGCGCTCCCAGCCCGGACAAAGAGCTGGGAGGGGAAGCACCAGGTGAGAGGTGGGTCAGCTCACCTGGGATGTGGGACAGGGGTGTCTTGTGGGGTGCAGTGGGAAGAGCCATCAGAGCAAATAGCCTGATGCTGGCAGTGCCCCTCCCCCAGATGTCCACGAGGTGGGGATGATGACAGCACCCCAGGAGTACGGGCGCCTCCCGCAGCCCCTCCTCACTAACACAGGTGCTGGTGTGCAGCTGCCTGACTCCTCCAGACCCCACCCCACCCCCTGCCTGCCCTGGGGGTGGGGTCTGGGTCACTGAGCAGCCTGTCACAGCTTTCCCCTGAGGGGCAGCAGGAGGAGAAAGTCAGGCCCCCCGGAGCCACTACAGTAACAGGACATGATGTGGCACAGTCCAGTCTCCTGCCGAGAAGCCACTCTGGGCCATCTCCCCCACCTAACAGAGCTTACCCTCCTCTGAGGGAGAGCCCACAGAGCGCCCCCCTGGCACCTAGGAGGAAGGGACTCCCGGCAACAGCCAGAGGAGGGGAGGGGCAGGACTCTGGGAGCGAGCTCTGTCTCCCATTGGCCTCTGTGCTTCTAAAACTCTTACCTGTGCACTTCAGGGTGACCACACGACCGGAGGCGCATCCTTCCCTAAAGTGGAAGAAAAGTGAGTTCATGATAAATACTCAAGGCCTGTGAAGTGGACGTTGTCGAACTTAATTTTGCGCTAAGAGAAAAACAAACTCTATTCCCTTGCTCTGTAATACAGATTACAGTTTTAGCCTATGGCACAGAATTTATTTTCTTAAAAAAAAAACCACTCGACGACAGTGCGGTCCTGTGTAAGTGACAGGCACAGAGCATGTCTCAGCTTTGCAGAGCAGATGATCAGAGACGCATTACCAGCTCTGTCACGTGCCCTGGGGACATGGAGTGCCCGCTGGACAGACGGCAGGCTCTCCTGGCATGAAGTCCTTGCAACCTGGGACATGGACCTGGGACAGGACACCTCCCAGAGCAGAGAGGTGACGGTGCTGGAAATGGCAGGCGTTCTGCCTGCATGGGTGGGAGCTGGGCCCCTGCATTTCTCCTAAGCCACCCGGGTCCCTCTGTGACTTTTCCTGCCCTCAGAGCCCCAGGCCTGTCATGAGACAAGCTGTCCCCATGGAATGCATGTGTGTCCAGGGGTGGCTGTCCATGACGAGATGGACAAGCTGATGAACTGTGGTCTC
This sequence comes from Anoura caudifer, assembly GCA_004027475.1. Classification (NCBI taxonomy): domain Eukaryota; kingdom Metazoa; phylum Chordata; class Mammalia; order Chiroptera; family Phyllostomidae; genus Anoura; species Anoura caudifer. Next base: position 103,731 of record PVKU01006020.1, read on the forward strand.
CCAGAGCCTGGGACACACTCCTCTTGGGGTTCGGTCAAGGTGCCAGGAAGAGCGCCTGGAACCTGGCTCCGGCACACCTGGTGGTGTCTCCGCACCAGGCCGGTGAGTCCTCTAAGCTTCAGGTACCTACCTGCGCGTCATTTAAGGACACTCGTTTTCCCTCCCTCATGAGTTGTTGGGGAAAACATTAAAGGATTTTGTGAACAAAGACAGATGTGTTTCTTTCTGAATCTTTCTCCCTGGTTTTTCCCTCCCTCCCTCCTTCCTTCGTTCCGAACACATTGCGGCACCTACTCTTTGAGGTGCAGCACTGCGTTTATGAGGCGCACCCCACTGTTACTCCGTCAACCCCCTCCTCCCTTCCTCCGTCGGCCACATTGGCTGGCTTGGGACCCGTCTCCTGTGAGCAGCTGGCGCGCCGCCCAGTCTAGCCACGGTGGCCATGCCCCACCTGGCTCTCTGGTGTTCTCGTGGTGCCGCGCACAGCTGTACAAATGCAGCAACGGCGGACGGCCGTGCAGACCGCCTGGCACTTACCTCAGGTACACCGACTGGTGCAGAGCAGTCACTTTGTCGTCCGGCAAGAGGTGGTTGATGGAAACAAAGTCCTCCTGGAACTGCTCCTCCAGCAGGGTCACCCTCAGGGTGTCCGAACTGACGTAGCTGCAAGCACAGGGAACCACGGGTGCAGAGTGGAATTCACTCTCTGTTTCAGATCAACCTGTAACCCGGTCACAGCTTTACAGGTGTCCTCCCTAGGGACACGTCCTGGTGTCCCCCCAAACCACCAGTGTGCCCAAGTCACACTATTACAGGTGCCCCAGGGGATGTCACTGCGCTCCCCGAAACCATCAATGGTTTCCTCCCGCCTGCATGTCGAGACACCCCAAACCCAGCGGAGTCTGGAGTGGTGGACTCGTCAGCCCCCACCCCGTGGCTCCACCCATGAGCACAGGCTCTGGGCCCCTGGGACCACTCCTGCTGGAGTGGGACACAGCTGAGCAGCAGTGGCGAAGGGCGGGCTCCGGAGAAAGAGGAGGAAGAACCAAGAGGGAACATGGAAGCCAATCCCAGGATTGAAGCAACAGGCAAGGAAGAAAGGGACAAGCTGACAGCGAAGAAACCGGGCAATGCTGGGGGAGACCGCTCTCCGAAGGGACAGTTCAGCTCAGGAAGGACTGTCCCACCAGGTGGCTGGGGTGGACAGAGACCCGAGGGCTGCCCAGGAAGAGCGAGCAGGTGGAGAAGGAAGGGGCAACGGAGTCCTTGTGCAGAGCAGAGCAGAGGGCTGGGGACTGGGGACGAGGGCAGTGTCCCGAGAGGGAGAGGAGGGGTGACAAGATGGAGGATGCCCTCTGGTGAGCCCCAAAAAGGGCCTCCACGGGGAACGCACACCCTGTTTGCGGTGATGGGGTGGAGAGTGTGTGTGCGCGCGCGCGTGTGTGTGTGAGCATACAGGTTCTGCAGTGTGTGGTCACATGTGCGGTATGTGCATGCATGTGTGGTATGTCAGTGAGCGAATGCTTGTGTGTATGCGCACAGAAGTGGTGTGTGATATGATATCTGCGGCATGTGTTTGTGTGTCTGTGGTGCGCAGGTGATGTGTGTGGTGTGGCTCTGTGTGTACATGTGTGTAGTGTGTGTGATTGTATGTATGTGTGCATAGCATATGCAGCTTGTGTCTGTGTTTGTCTGTGAAGAGGAAGGTCTACAGGCACTTGAGTGACGATGTTTGCTGCTGTCGCTGAGCTGGAATTGCAGCTGATTTCTGAGTCACTGGGGGAGACGGAAGCAGATCTCAGGGGTGCAGGCTAGGGGGCCTTTGGGGTTTCACAGGCTTCAGAGAAAGGAGTGCAGAACAAGACGCATCAGCTTTGAAGCTGGAGGCTGCTGGGGGGACTCAGAGTACTGAGGCTGCCGCCACCTGACTTGTTTCCTTGGAAACAAACAGGAATGGTTTTCGTGTTCTCCCCCCACCCCGTCACTGCGCTCACTTCCTAGGAGGCATGTGTAACTCGGGAGCCTCCCTGCTCTGAACCCAGAATCAAGAGCAAAGAGGGAAGAGGACAGCCCAGGCTTCCGTGGAAGACGGCGGCTGCCGTGAGCCGAAGGAAGGGGCAGGAGAGAGAAGGAGTTCCCTCCCCAAGGAGAAAGTGGGTTGCCCTGATGCACAAAGCCCCCGGCCAAGAGCGAACAGTGCCGTGAAGATTTCACTCCAACAGTTCTTTCCCCGGTGTCGCTAAATTACTATGTTCAAATGATTGTGTTTTCACCAAGCTGCTGACTGTTTGCACCTGGTTCTCTGGGGCTCTTTGGGGAGTGTGTGCGCAGATGAGGACGTGACCCCCAGGACCAAGTGGGGTGGTGTCAGGAGATGACTATAGCTGTGGCCTGAGGTGCTCGGGGGCTCATCCTCCTGAAGGACTTTCGTCTTAGAAGCTCTTCTAATTCATGTTTGCATCTAGGTCTGTCCTGGCCCTCAGACATGCCCCAAAATGCCATTTCTCTGTGACCTTAAAGTGAGGGTGATGTCCAGCCTCGTGGGGTTGCCACGAGGGTGCAATGTGACAGGAGGTAAAGCACCCTGTGAGCACCCAGCTAAACGGCAGCTGTCTTTCTCCACCGTGATCGCTAGCAACGTTTACCTGTCACCTGGAGTGCTCTTCACATTACCTTGGAAACCCCAGCTGAGCACAGGCGACGGTGGCGTGGTGACTCGTCCAGTCGTCAGAGCACATGGTCCGCCAGGCAGCCTCCGTGAACACCTGGAGCACGCCGCTCTGACCGCTCACGCGGACTGGCCGACACACGGGCACGACCACACGTGAGTGGCCAGCAGAGCCCTGAGGCCGGGGCAGAGTTTCCTCTGCAGCCAGCTGAGACCCTCCTCTGCTGAACCCGACCTGCTCCTTGCCCACAGCGTCCCACCCTCGCAGAGCCTGCCTACCGCTAGGAAGGAACCCCTGAGCTCTCTTGGAGATCTCGTATTGCTCAGGGGGTCTCCCCGACCGAATTTCAGCTTCATGGAACACCCTCCCTTAGCACCCAGTGCAGGGTCTCCCGGAGGTCAGGTGGATCACAGTTGAGGACATGACTTGACTCTGGCATTGACTTGGACCCATTTCTCAGATGGGAAAGGCTGGGGCCGGGTGGTGCCGACACCCTGCTGTCTACAGCAGAGAGGCACGACCTTACCACATCGGTACTCGTCCTCCCCAGCCTTGCAGTCTGAGACGCCATCGCATCGAGCCGTCAGTTCAATGCACTTGAAAGACGACCGGCACCTGTACTTCCCGGAGCAGTCGAAGTGGACTGAGGACAGGCGAGGACAGCAATATAAACAAAGGGTCCCTGCAGTGCACAGGCCTTGAGCCTGCCCCTTAGTAACGAGGCTGCACGGAAACGGCACCTGTGTCAGCAGCCTGGCATCTGCTCCAGATTCCAGGGGGTGGAGCTGCCGCCCCCCACGCTGTCTCACTAAGTGGCCTTGAGACACAACTGGGGGTGAATTTAGACCCTGCAGGGCTGCAGGTCAAGAGGGAAAGTGTGCGGCTGCAGACTGGTTGGCTGAGCCAGCTGGGCAGGGAGCCTCGAGTGAGGATGCAAACCCCCAACCTGTCTGCATCCTGCTGTCGCTGACTCAGGGCAACAAGTGAAGGGACTGTGGGCCGCACACCCAAGCAGGTAGAGAATTACACCGATCTGTATTCCAGTTATTTGAAAGAGAAAATGAGAAATTGTTCCCTAATAGAGACCATCCGAATGACTCACTTTCTCAAAAGCCACAGGCACCTTCTTTCAAAAATAGCAGGCATTCTTGGCCTGGCCTGAATGGCCTCCTTGTCTTCTGCCCCCAGCCCTGCCCCTCCCCTGCCGGCAGATTCTATTTCATCAGCTGCCTTTGGATGCTTCTAACTGGGCAGGTTCCATGGTGACGAAGCCCGGAGCATGGCCAACAGCCCCTTTTGGGCCTCCGGTCGGCTTTACATTCAAGCAGGCAAATAAAGCTCAAAGCCAGCAAACCTGAATGCTATTTGCCTCCAGTAAAGAAGGCCGGGTGGCCACCCAGGGGCCAGGGAGCTCATGAAAGTTTAAGAGCCTGAAGAGGTAGCTGAGAGCCTGCTAAATAATGGATGGTACTCACCGCCCAGACCCGCGGCCAGAGCTACTATCAGTGCGATGACCCCAAGGATGATGATTGGGAAGAACTTCAAGGGCAGCAGGGACAGGATCTGTGCGGCCACAGCATCTGCATCTGAAAACCAGAGAAGAAGGGGGAGGGGCAACAATCCACAGAGCAACGTGTTTGAATAAAAGGAAACTTAAAGTGTAGCTATTCATTTTCCCTCTCTCTCACGCAGAGGACGTTTCCCGCCCAAAGAAAGCAGGCTTGGTGCAGTGAAAAGGGCCACCAACCGGGGCATGTTCTCTGGAAGTCCAGCCCCACGCTCTCCAGCTCTGACCCAGTTCTGTTCCCCCTGGGTTGAGGGATGGGGGTATAGGTTGAATTGTGTGTCCCCAAAAAGATATGTTGAAGTTCTAACCCCTAGCACCCCAGAAAGTCATCTTACTTGGAAATAAAGTCTTTGGAGAGGTAATCAAGTTCAAATGAGGTCATCAGTATGGGGGTCTAACCTGTCTGGTGTCCTTGCAAAAAGATGTTTGAACTCAGAGGCTCACACACACACACACACACACACAGGGTGACATGAAGAGACACAGGGAGAAGCCATGTGAAGGTCAAGGCAGAAATCAGGGTGATGAGTCTCCCAGCCAGGGAACACCAAAGATTGCCAGCAAAACACTGGAAACCAGGAAGGGGTGAGAAGGATTCCCCTGCAGGCTTCAGAGGGAGTGGGGCCCTGTCAGCGCCTTGGCTTCAAGTTCCTGGCCATCAGAATAGCGAGACAATATTTCTGTTGTTTTAAGCCACCTAGTTTGTGGTTCTTTGTTTCGGTGGCCCCAGGAAACCAAAACAAAGGGAAAGTAGGACGCCAGCTTTCAAGGTCATTTTCTCACAGAGGAGGGTGACGTGTAAAATCCATACTTTCAGGAGAAGGAGAGCTGGGCCCTCTGAGAGGGTTGCCAGGTAACGCAGCAGCCCGTTCTCCATAGGTCTTGTGCACAGAGGCACCAATGTCCTTGCTTCCAGAACATCTTTCCAAGGACATCGGCAAAGCGAACAGCCTTCGAAGATGGAGACAGAGCTAATCTGAGCAGGTCGGCTTGTGGTCCATTACAGAGGTTCAGGTTCCCTTCGCTGCGGGTTCCTCAGCAGTAACGCAGACCCACCAAGTGTGCAACGTGCACCTGGGCTGCTCCACGTCGCCTCCATGGGGCTTGGTGGGCAAGAGCAACAACTCAAACAGGATGCATGTGCCACCTGTGCTGAGTAATCAAGTCCTTTGTGTCTGACCCGGGAGTCTCGTGTCTTCTGTCAGCATTCATGGAACTGTGAAAGGCTGGCTTGTTAGCTTGCACCAGACCCTCCCCAGTTCTTGCCTAAAGAACCAGGCAGTTTGGGGGGAAAGGAGATGTGAGGAGCATTGAGATACCCAGAAGTACGAGTCTCTCTGTGCAACCAGGAGAGGTTCCACTAGCACCCTTTACTCTCCCAAGAACAGGCCATTTCATGCAAATTATCTGATCAATCCTGAAAATACAACCACGCCCAAGTTGCCTTCCCTGAAACTGGGAAGATTGGAGTAGAGGAAGGGCAGAAAGCCTTCCAATGGTCACGCCATTGCTAGGGACAGAGACTGCCTCTGCCCCTCTTCTCTTGGCCTTGGAGACATTGAGGTGAGAGGTCTCCCATGGAAGAATCAAAAAAATCTCACCCTGCCTGTCTCTACACACAGCTTCTCCTTCTGACAATAGTGTGATTATAAAATGGTCAATATCATTCCAAGCTGCCTTAAAAAGAAGGGAATTTAAATACAAATATATCAGGGGAAGAGGTGGATTAGGAGCGAAAGGAGGAAAGAGGAAGGAAAAGAAAAGGGCAAGGGGGAAAAGGGAAGACACCAAGGGAAATACGATAACACGTGCAACGTATAATCCTCAGTGCTCGTGAGGAGTACAGAGCAAGAAAGGAGAGCAGAGAGATGGAGAGACGGACAGTAAGCTCTTTGCTTTGGCCTGGATGCACAAGCAGGTTGTTCGCAGTTGCCTTCTCAGCACCTAGAACAGCACCTGGCACCTGGTAGTTCTTGGTAAATATTAGTAAACTGAATGGATGGATGGATGGATAGATGGATGGACAGATGGCACCATGATAACAAAGGTTGTTTATCTCAGGCTTGGAGACCAATTCCTCTCGAGGCATCGACGGCATAGCCTTGCGTTGGTGGAGCAGATGCCTCCTGTCCACCCTCCCCCGTCCCCCAGAAATCTCCCCCGTTGAGATGTGTTCTCTCCATTTACACTTTAAAAATCATCAGGAACCCCAAGAATGACCTCATATCATCCCAGTTTTTCTCTAAGAGTTTAGTTAGGAAACAGCCCAGATTGTAGACTAGAAGATTGTTGCTCGGTTAGAACCTCTGCATCAGCTCACGTTGGCCATTTCACCACCCTGGGGCCCGGTGGGCACGGCCATGGCCCCACCCCCCTTATTCTGTCCTTGAGGGTGTGCTTAGAATAAAAAGTAAGATGCACAGCATCCCTCCAAAGAGAAATGCAAATGACAAACATAAAGAAAAAGCCCTTCAGCCTCTCTGGAGAGGAAAAAGAAACAACACAAGTTAGACTCAACTCCCTATCAGCTGCCCGACACAGTATTGTAATTGTTGGTATTTATTGTTGTTATGCTCACTACCGTCCAAAGTGGAAGGAAACGGGCCTCCACTTACAGTCCATGGGAGTTTGCACCGTGGGAACTTTTTGACAGTCAGATTTGAAACATGCACCAAAAGTTTACAAATGGATGGAATTTTTGACCTAGTAAATCCACTTCTAGGAGTTTATCCTATGCTGTCACCATAGACACACACAGCTGCCTTCCCACAAGGACACTTAGAGGAGTGGCATTGATAATATTGACACATGGGAAACAGCTTCAACAACCAAGGGAAGGAACCGGTGAAATGCCAAACAGGATGGATGCCACGTGGTGGAGAAGCGTGGTCGGCAAGCTTTTTCTGCAAAGGACCAGATAGTAAATATTTTAAGTTTTATGGGTCATGGGGCCTCCGTCACAACGACTCAACTCTACTATGGCATGAAAAGAGCTACTGACCATATGTGAATGCATTGACGTGTTCCAGTAAAACCGTTGCCATAAAAACAGGCAGTGGCCAGATTTGGCCCATGGGCCATAGTTTGCCAAACCCTGAAGAATATTTAAGTATTAAATGCCATGGAAAAATTAACACAATACTGTTAAGTTTTTTAAAAAGCTTCAAAATGATACAAACAGTATATGTCACTTCCAAAGGGAAATAAAGATATTGGTAGGAAAAAGGCAAGAAATCCCACATAAAGTGCTAATAGAATTAGCAACGGTAAAATTATGGGCAATTAAAAAAACTTTGATTAACTATATTTTTCCAAATTTCTATAATGAGCAATACATTGCTTTATTTAAAAAGAAAAGTTTTGAGATACCCCCTCACACCAGTCAGAATGGCCATCATAAACAAAACAACAAACAACAAGTGTTGGAGAGGTTGTGGAGAAAAGAGGACCCTAGTACACTGTTGGTGGGACTGCAGACTGGTACAGCCACTATGGAAAGCAGTATGGAATTTGCTAAGAAAACTAAAAATGGACCTACCTTTTGATCCAACAATTCCACTGCTAGGATTATATCCTGGAAACCGTGAAACACCAATCCAAAGGATCCTATGCACCCCAATGTTCATAGCAGCACAATTTACAATAGCCAAGTGTTGGAAGCAACCTAGGTGCCCATCAATAAATGAATGGATCAAGAAACTATGGTACGTTTACACAATGGAATTCTACGCAGCAGAAAGAAAGAAGGAGCTCCTACCCTTCGC